>CAIGRO010231619.1:0-16040 GCA_903798355.1 Fraxinus baroniana | reverse complement strand
TATAAACTAAGCAAACGTGCACTGCACGTTGCTTGCACCTAGTCATAAAAATATGAACTGATAAAAAGTTAATTGTAATTAATATTCTGCAATTATATTCAATTATATAAATAAGCAAAGAACCACCCAATTATACAAATCACCACTAAACCATGCAAAATCATCCATGCATCTATCATGAAAATTCTAAAACAAGTCAATGTCCTATTTTCTAGACTTCAAAAGCACAAATATTTAATTGAACTGTACTCATATTAATTTAAGAAATTTCACTTGCATGAACATATTAGTACACCCGGTTCATCATATTTAATTAAAGGGACGTAGGGATGTCAATGTGACTCGTTAGCTCGGACAGCCCGTGGCTGGGCCAGGGAAAAGCCCGAGCTAGGCCGGCCCGTGGCTTGGGTCAAGTCCTATTTTGGGATATTGGCTCGAGCCCGAGCCAAGTATGTGGCTCAACGAGCCGAGAAAAAAAGTTTATAAAAATAATAAATAATTATATCATGCAGCAATTAATATTAATATAAAAAAATCAAGTTAGATCGGCTCGAGCCTGGCTTGTAAAGGCCCGAGTCGAAAGCTTGGGTCGAACCTAAATTTTTTGGCTGAGCAAATGCCCGGCTCAGCTCGGGCAAAATAAAAGTCCAAACCATTTTTACTCGAACCAAGCCCGAACTTTGAGTTTCGGTTCATGGCTCGAATCGATTAGTTGACATCCCTAAAAGGACACAACTGTTGACATACGTTGAGCACCAAAATTTAAATTAATCTATACTATAATCATGTAAGGACGTGTATATACAATTTTTTTTTTTTTTACTGCCACCAAAATTTGAAGAAACTTCCTTGCTCCCTCCAATTATATATGCATAAAGACTAGACACAATTGAAAATTGCCAAACACGACAACTCTTGCCTTTTCATTTTATTAAGACATACATATAAATGAGTTCCTTTTTTCTTTTGTACATTTCAATGATAAACATGTAAAAGCAAATACATATATCACATAACAAATAAATTTATATTTAAACTTTTGGATTACTCCAGTAAATCTCAATTTATGAAAAAAATTCTTACCAGAACAAAGCTAAATTCAAATTCATGAAAAACATATTGTGCCCAAAATATTGGAATTGTGCAAACCTTTCTATCAATTCTACAATTCTTGTGCATCCACTTCACAATCTACCCAAACCCCAAATTTGTGTTCAAGGTTTGCCTGAAAATTTTCTGGACCACTTCTTTCACATTTTCCTGTAACCCTAGGTTTGTTTCTGTTATATATTTATATAATAAATATAATATGTGAAAGAAATAATTAATTAAGATGAAGTGCCCAACTGATAAAAAGTGTGGAATTTGTGTTGGATGTTAGGGGTTTGAGCCACGCTTCACACATTATATTAAAAGGTTTTTGATTGGGCCTTGGGGCCTTGGGCTTTATTGATTCCAATAAAAAATATTTTATTTTTTAATCATTTTCGGAATTATTTAATGGGTCAACTAGCCAGTAGAATATGACTGTTTTAACTGCCCAGTATTAACACCCATTACCATTGGCCATAAAACATGCAACTTAATACTGGATCATAGTTGAGGAAGTTACATCTATTTTTGCCTATATAAACAAACATCTGGGTACTAGAAAAACTACAACAAAAATGAGATTATATATTTATATACAGTAAAATATTATTTTTAGTTTTTATATATATTTCTGGAGTACACTTGAGAGTTCTGAAAACCATTTGTGGCTGCTGTACAATTGGTTTATTTGATCGTTGTATCCTGGAGGTGATTGTCCATGGAGGTCGCAGCAGTAATCGACGGACAATTTCGCTTTAGGACATCGTGCTGTCACGAGACTCGATCAGTCGATAAGTTTTCCTGCACTTTACAGTATTGCAACTATTAAATTTTCTAACAGTTTCTACCCAGCCTACACAGCAATCGTACTTCCACACTTGTATAAGTCACAGACCAAACTTGGAGCACCATAAACTTCACAAATTTAACGTATATCACCAAACTTGTATTTAAGAACATTATATTTAAGAAAATTGCGAAACAAAGAAAACTCAGCGCAAAAGATAAATTCAGATGTGCATCAAGTTACACAATCTGTAAGAAACACAAAAATGATGAGGATGTAGAACATCATATGTATATGAAGATCATTGATTCAGGATGAGAAATTACCAAAGGCAAGAAAAGTGAGAAAGTTGACCAGGTGAAGTGAAACGATATGACTGGCTTCCTTAAACACTTCATCATATGGAAAGTGACTGGCATGCTTAAATTACAATTAAAACAAACTATAATTTAATTCAAATGTGCAGTGTTCATCAGGACTGTATAACATTGTGAATTCCAAAAAGCAAACAAATATTGGTGGGTTATATCTCATGTAATTTCGAAATGGGTGTTTGATGCCATATGTCGGAATGTACTTCGAGTGAGATCTGAGAAGATACAATAAAATTGAGATATTAGTATGAATTAATGAATGTATAATCATTGATTAGGTAGATATTGTCAAACGAAAATCCTATAATCGATTACTACATTGTATGTAAAATCAGTAAAAGGGCTAGAAATTGGGTTGGGGGGAATCACGGGATTCTAACTAATTGTTGGAAAATAATTATTTGCAGTAAATTGCGAAACTATGAAATGCAAAAAGTAGAACTTATCGACTGATTAAGTCTCGTGACAATACGATATTCTATCACTCATAGGATACAAGGATCAAACAAATCACTTGTGCGGCACATAATTTTTTTTTTATACATATGCTATTATTACATACTCAAATGTATCGTGTCACATGCCTTGCATGTGCATCTTATTAATTTTTATAAAATGTGTATATGGTGTAATTTCCACTAATGGTTTAGGGGTTTATTGGTTGGGTTGAAATTTGAATTTGTTGCTAGGTTGAGCCAATTTGCTCACTCTATTTGATTATAGAATTGTTGTATATTGGATGAGAGTTATAAATATAAATCATCATTAGCCTTTTGGTGGGTTAATACCCTAAATAGTTACTGAATTTTGCCAAAAGCTTCCATGAGGTCATCAAACTTCAAAACTTCCCTAAATAATCACTAAACTTTGCAAAACAGTTCCTAAGGGTCACTAAACTTCAAAACTTCCCTATATAGTCACTCAACTTTAAAAAAAGTTCCTAGAGTGTTACTGAATCATTGATGTATGAGGTTCCAATTTGCAAAGTTCGATGACCTCCTGTGAACTTTTGACAATGTTCAGTGATTATTTAGGGAAGTTTTGAAGGTCAATGACCCCTAGGAACTTTTTACAAAGTTCAGTGACTATTCAGGGTATTAACTCCCCTCCGGTTAGACTATTTATGTAATGTGTTGTTGGATAATCACTTTTTCCAGATTACTATTTTGATAAAATACTATGTTGTACAAAATTGGATGACAAAAGGGATTTAAAAAATGATGTGGCAAAATCTATGATGTTGATTTCAAAAAAGGTTTTTTAAATCACTGATTGAGATGATGCCACATCACATATTGTAATACATCTTTGTACACGTAGCATGACTCGATTTTCCTTGATATCTATCATAATGCATGAAAGGATCATTGAACAAACATATATTGGTTTGAAAATCATTAACAAAAATCTCTATGGTTGACTACGTTCACGTTCCCCTTTGCGGTTCCTAAAGAACGTTGAATTATTTGTTACTTTCTTGAATTTTAGTCATTTTTTTATTATTCGTCATTTTTTTTTAATTTCATTTACTTTTTAAGGTTTTTATTCATGTTTTGTCAGTTTTTTTTTTTAGGTTTCGTGACTTTTTTGTATTTACGCCACCTTTTTTAAGTGTGTCACATTTTTTTTTGAATTTACGTCACCTTTTTTTAAATTTCTGTCGCTCTTTTGAGTGACAAACATTAGTTTTTAATAAAAAAAAATGACACTTAATTTAGCTAAGTTCGTAGATAATTGTGGCGGTAAATTGACTTAAAGATGCTTGTCATTTTGATTTGTGGTTATTTTACTTTTTTTTTTTGTCATTTTATTGAATTGATTTCAATGTTTAAATTGATGTTTTGTCACTTTTTTGAATTTTTGTAACCTTTTCAGTGTTCTTTTTTGAGTATTTGTATTTTTATGAATTCTTATCACTTTTTAAGTGTTTGTCACTTTTTTTTGTCATTTCCTTGAAATTTTTATTACTTTTTTGAATGACAAATGTCACTTTTTAATAATCATTTTTAATTAAAAAATGTGACATTTAACTTTAAAAAGTGATATTATGTCACTTCTTACACACTTTTTTTTTTAAATAAAAAGTGATAAATAAAAAAGTGACATTGTGTCACTTTTTGATTGAAAAAAACGTGACTCAAATTTTCAAAAATATACACGTATGCACCTAGTTAATTGCTCAAATGAGATACTGTGACTTTTTTTTGAGAAAAGTGATAGAATATCACATTTTCACATTCTCCTTCAAGAAACACCTTGCACGCATCAATGTAATTTATTCAAAATTTTCTTTTTCATATGTATTACTAGAAAAGGGGCTTGAATTAGTATGTTCAAATTTCCAAAAATGCACAAGTATGCATCTACTTAATTGCTCCAATGATATAGTGCAAATTTTTTTTAAGAAAAGTTATAGAATTAACATTCTCCTTGATCATACACGTTGCATGCATTAATGTAATTGATTTAAAGTTTTTCTTTTCCATATGTATCACCAGAAAATAGGGTTTGAATTGATATGTTCAAATTTTAGAAAATGCACACGTATGTATCTAGGTAATTGCTCCAACGATATAGTGTGACTTTTTCAAATTCTCATTTTGTCAAACACCTTGCATGCATCATTTTAAGTGATTCAAAGCTAATTTTTCATATGCATTATTGGAAAAACAAGGCTTGAATTGGTATATTCAAATGACCAAAAATGCACAAGTATGTGCATTTAAGTAATTGCTGCTGCTATGGAGATGGTTTTTCTTGCATTTTGTGATGTTTTAAGGGTTTTATATTTGAAGGTAACTATAGGGTTTGGATGGATGGTGGAGATGATGGTTTGTATATGGATAGAATGGGTGGTGGAAGGCGATCAAATGGAAATGCCGGTGGATTTGAGGAAGTGCAGATCAAATAGAGCGAATTGTTTTGATACCAAATTGATATGGAACGTATAACTTGTTAATAAACAATCAATGAGTAAGAAAAAAAGAGAGAGGCCAAATTTCGATTTTTCCAAATTAAGGATCAAAATTTAAACCTTCTCAATAAACCTTCTCAAATCTAGGGCACATGGGATCTAATTTCCTCTGCATTGGGAAGGACCGCCAGGCCCAACCGTTCCAGCGTGGAGAGAGTGGGGCTTAAAAATTGAAAGCCCAATATTACCCCTGACGTTGCATATATAAACCCTACCATTTCAACGTCTGAAGGCGCCATTTCTCTCTCTGCAGCAGCGAGTCCAGTAACTCCAAATCAAAGGTCTCTCCACGATCTGCTGTTTATAGCTTATAGATTTGATAATTTTCAGATTTCTAATTAAAATTTCTTGTAATCCGTCCTGAATAGGCTAATAATCTTTTCGTTCAAATTGTTTCAGATATTTGCCGGCAAGTCCAGTAACTCCAAATTTAAGGTTTCTCCACGATCTGCTGTTTGTATCTTATAGATCTGATAATCATCAGATTTCTAATTAGAATTTCCTGTAATATGTCCTAATTACGCTAATAATATTTTCCTTTGAATTGTTTTAGATATTTCCCGGCAAGTCCAGTAACTCCAAATTAAAGGTTTCTCGACGATCTGTTGTTTATATCTTATAGATATGATAATCATCAGATTTCTAATTATAATTTCTTGTAATCCGTCCTGAATACACTATTAATCTTTTCCTTCAAGTTGTTTTAGATATTTGCCGTTTACTGGAGCCAATTTGTATGGATAACGAGATGCCTGAATCTATTCTGAATATCGGGCTGACTTTTGCTTATATCTGCAATTAATTTTCAATTTATTTCACTATTTAGTAATTGAAGCTTTCTATTATAACTTCATTCAATTAAGAAACATTCATATTGTTGATGTTTAGTGTAAAGTTTAAATTGCAGTTTGTTTACTTCAAATCAGACTATAACAAAAGATATACAGTATTCTTCTCAGTAGTTTCTCGACTGACTTCTTTCTTCATTAGTTTTTTTCTTTTTCTCTAGATAAGTCATGTAGTTAGTTTTTGACTTTTGATCCCTAAGAGTTTGATTAGTTTCTAGGTTGGGGCTATTCTCTGCTGAAGTCATGTGTACGTACTTGTGCTTGTAGTTAGTTTTTGAATTTTGATACCTAAGATTTTGATTAGTTTATAGGTTGGGGCTATTCTCTGCTGAAGTCATGTGTACGTACTTGTGCTTGTTTACTATAGAGGAGAGGATGAATGAAGTATGGTTATTGGAAAAAATGCACTAGTCTGCTGTGTGGCACTCCTCTTCCAATACAAAGAATGTTATGGAATTGTAATAAAGCTAACAATCTGCCTGCGGTGTTTCAATTTGATATGATCTGCAACTCTGTCCTAGGTAGTCGTGATGTAAACATTTGTACTTCTTCCAAAATGTCCTGACTGAGGTGTGAAAACAAGGTCATAAACTCATAATTGACTGGACAGATGTTTAACGAGGGAAAGGACATGTTGGAGGATGGCTTCACTAAATATGCAGCCATATTATCATGTTAGAATCTACAAGTGAATTCGGTCTATTTATGAATAAATACTGTTTTGTACTTTGAGCACACTTCTGATTGAATGTAACCTCTTTCAGATTACAGCCACAATATAGATTTCACTGAACGAATTTGTGCTCCTCTTTCACTGTATGAACCGTTTAAATGTATTGCTGTGATGTATTTTCCAAACTGAATGTGCAGTGTTGCAGAATTGAAAAAGATTGTAAGTGCACATTAAGATGGCAGAGTCTCAGTCATTGTCCATTGATCCTGCATTGAGGAGGTCTGGACGGTTTGATTTCCCAGATGAAAATCAAAGGATTGTTATTTTGTCAGCCCTTATAAAAAATCTGAAAGTAGAAGCTGGCTTAGATATCGAAAAAATAGCCAAACTTACTCCTGGCTTCGTTGATTCTGATTTGGAAGCATTTACAAGAAGGGCTAGCTCTCTAGCAGTGACAAGGATATTACTCCAAGGTAGATCTGAGGTGACTGTAGAAGGGGAGCGTGTTGAACGCTGGTGGACACAAACTTTGTCATTTTCACCTGAACAAATGGAAAAGCTCAGCATCACAATGTCTGATTTTGAGGTAATATTGCAACCTAGCATTAAATGAACATTGAAATCGTGAATGAAGTAATTCGAAGCATTTTTTGTGGGCTAGATTTTGGTTTATTTTTGCTTGGGGAATATGTATCTTCCTTGTATTTATGTATCCTGTGTAAATAGGTTCTGCAGCTTGGTACCTTCTGGCAAAATTTTCTTTATGCTTCCTTGTATGTTAATTCTTTATACTTATCACGGGAAAGCATTTGTATGTACTCTATAGACGTCGTTGTTCAGCTCCTTTTTTCTTTTTCTTATTATTTTCGGTATCTTCCTCCTTTCCTTTCGGTTTGTGATTTATTGTGTTCTATGTGATCTCCCCCTACCCCATTTTCATCATTTCAATTAGTTTCTAAACACAACGATTTTGTAGGAAGCTGCTAAGAAGATTCAACCCACTTCTATAAGAGAAGGATTTGTAACAATTCCAAATGTGACGTGGGAAGATGTTGGTGGCCTGCAATTGCACAAAGACGTGTTCGACCGTCACATAGCTAGGCGGATTAAGTTTCCCGAGGTGATTTTTACCTTTAATATTTCATTTAGTAATTGATTTTGAAATAAGGACTAAACAATTTAGTGCTTGTTTAGGTTTCATTAAAATCTTCTTATAATTTAAAGTGAGAGTCGGACATTAATTTTAATCACGTTCCCAATTACTACCTACTTATTATTCACACATTTCATAGGACCTATGACTCCTCTTCCTTATGATCACATTATAATTTTTCTCAAACAAGGTATTAATACGATGCAACCTTTTTTGCGTTTGAAATTAACAGGACCTACATGGTTGTTTTTCATGGGGCCACCTTATATATATTTTGCCATAGCTTGCATTACATATTTACATGTTCTAATCAAAATCCTAAGGTGTGTACTAAAATCTAATAAAGAATTTTCTTTAAGTTCAGGGGCAATCCTTACTAAAAATTTCCATCACTCTATAAATTTTTCGAGAAAAATCTTTGCTAAGAAAGAATGGACGTACGCTTGGAATTCCTTCACAGTTGATTCACTCACATGTATTGAATTATTGGCACTTTCAACTCAAGTCATTTTTCTTTTAAGCAGTTACCATCTCTTTCTTTCTATATAATTTTTTGCTATGTAAACATTATTTCCGAGAATTCATCCACTTCTCCAGTGCTAGTTGGATATCCCAAGTTTAAGGTTTTGAGATTAAGTGGTTAATTTTCAGGAATGTGGGGTGGATTTAGAGACAAGATTTTTGCTTTATGGTCCTCCTGGCTGTGGAAAAACATTAATTGCCAAAGCAGTTGCCAGCGAAGTAGGAGCAAGTTTCATTCATATCATGGTTGAAAACTATTGCTATTTCATAAGTTTTTGTTCGCTAATAATTAGTTCCATTGCTCTCTTACATTTTCTTTTTTCTATCAAGGGCCTTGGACTTCTCTTGCAATATGATCATGAAAATGAGTTGGCTGTTCAGACAATATTCAATTGTGCAAGGGCTTGTTCTCCGTGCATTCTTTTTTTTGATGAGGTGCTTCTTTTCTATTTCTTGCTGTTTTTTCTTGATTACTTTTTGTCAAATATAATTTGGTTTTATATTTGGTGAGACCCAAGTTTTGCTTTTGTAAATTAGTGTGCACTAATAAGACTCCTTGGTTGTGACTTTGTGTTAAAGAATAGTCAGTCATTAAACTCATAATGGATGTTGACAAATCAAAATTTGACTAAAACCCTGACAATGCAACAAACAGAGGATCTACTTTGGCCTTGAAACTCATCGTTTTATTTATGTCTTCAATGAGAGTGTTAGGAGCAATCATAAACAAACAAAGTCTGTCAAGGATGATACAAAGCTTTCTAGAAGCTACTGTCCTCTCATTCCCTTTAGGGGTTTTAAAATTTCCTTGATAACTCATAACTAATCTGCCTACACAGAATTTAGGTATACTGAGTATAATTAACAAAATATGGTGATTAATAACATTCTGCTGGAACTTGGTGGAAACTGGGATTTTACTGATGTTGTTCAACATCTTATCAGCTGGAATCTTTGACAACCAAATGTGGTCGTCAAGAATGGGGAGGGGTTGTTGAGCAGCTCTTGGATAAGGTTTGTAAAAATGTCTTTTTAAATGCTTTCTTGCCTAATTATATCCTCCCCTATTGTGTATACGACTAGATATAGAACTGAAAGCAAAGTCATATCACTGCAGCTACTGATAGAGCTAGAGGGTGCAGATCAGCGAAAGGGTATTTATGTAATTGGTGCCACTAATAGGTACAGATTGTTATTTGTGTCAGGTTTACTTTGGGTTAAAAATCTTCCATCACGTAACTTACATCTCTGATCTTGATAAATACAATACTAGTCCTGAAGTCAAGGACCTTGACCTCCTTCAACCACGGAGGTTTGGGAAACCACTATATGTCCCTCTTCCCAATCCAGAGGAGCGTGGTTCAATCTTGAGAGCTGTTGGTAGGAAGAATACGAGAATAGATGCTAATGTGGATTTGATGGCAATTGGAAGCGCCAATGCTTGTAAAAATTTCAGTGGAGCTGATCTACGTGCTCTGGTATGTCTGTACTTGATTGTTTTCTTCATAGGGTAACGATATTTTAGCAAAACTGGTCTTGATTACTAATAATATTTAATCAAAATAAACAGTTGCTAGTAGATTGGAAGGCTCATAATTGTTTTATGTGAGTAAATAGTGTTAGTTAAAGCATACACGGCAAAGATGGCGAAAAGATCTTTGTTACAGCTCAAGACATTTTTTTGAACCATAAATAAGTCATCCTAAAGTAATTTGTTAAGACTTGAATGAATGTGGTTCGAGTGAGAAAATGGGAGTTGCATTCTATTTCTTCTTCTCTCTTGACGTAAATGCTCATCCCTTATGATGATCAGTCTCAAGCTTTGCTATTTTTATTTACTCCAGATGAATGAAGCTACTCTGGCAGCTATTGACGACAAATGGAATTTGGGAAACGAAGTTACAGATGGTGGAACATGGACAGTTAAAGAAATGCACTTCAGAAGGGCATTGGAGAGAATATCTCCATCCGTTTCAGATGCAGTATGAATTTTAATCAGGGTTGATTTTGTTATTGTAATATACCTCAAGAAAAATAAATGTAACTGTGTCATTTTTATGTTTGGTTGCAGAAAATAAGAAAATATGAACGCTTGTCAGAAAGCTTCATAGCGGCTTCAGAACGGACCTGATCAGGTGAAAAAAGCACTCCCAGGACTTCAGTTGTCTGTATAATTTAGTAAAGAATCAAGCTAGAATTTTTTTGGTTCTGAAGACAGAACGCTAATAATCTTTTCCTTCAAATTGTTTCAGATATTTTCCGGCAAGTCCAGTAACTCCAAATTTAAGGTTTCTCCACGATCTGCTGTTTGTATCTTATAGATCTGATAATCAGCAGATTTGTAATTGGAATTTCTTGTAATCCGTCCTGAACACACTAATAATCTTTCCTTCAAGTTGTTTTAGATATTTGCCATTTACTGGAGCCAATTTGTATGGATAACGAGATGCTTGAATCTATTCTGAATATCGGGCTGACTTTTGCTTATATCTGCAATTAATTTTCAATTTACTTCACTATTTGGTAATTAAAGCTTTCTATTAACTTCATTCGATTAAGAAACATTCATATTGTTGCTGTTTGGTGTAAAGCTTAAATTGCAGTTTGTTTACTTCAATTTGGACTATAACAAAAGATATACAGTGAAAATATAGTATTCTTCTCAGTAGTATCTCGACTGACTTCTTTCTTCATTATATTTTTCTTTTTCTCTAGATAAGTCATGTAGTTAGCTTTTGAATTTTGATACATGGAGTTTTGATTAGTTTATAGGTTGGGGCTATTCTCTGCTGAAGTCATGTGCACGTACTTGTGCTTGTTTACTATAGAGGAGAGGATGAATTTGGTCTATTTATGAATAAATACTGATTTGTACTTTGAGCACACTTCTGATCAATTGTAACCTCTTTCAGATTACAGCCACAATATAGATTTCACTGAACGAATTTGTGCTCCTCTTTCACTGTATGAACCGTTTAAATGTATTGCTGTTGAAGGTGCTCATATCAAACATGTTTTTACTTGTATAAGTTTACATTGTGTTAAGCCCACCAGAACATGAATTCTTACACGAGCTTAACCATGGTATTTAAGTAAATAATGTTATTGATATCACGTCTAGTAGTGGGATTCATTAAAATACATTGTAATTCCATTGAACCATAACTAAAGAGGCTATTACTCTGTATGATCATTTTTATCGACGATGGATAGCATTACCAAAATCAATAGTCATTCAAAGCAACAGTAAATTTGACACGGGATGAGATGGGAGAAGGGGACTGGAGAGAGAAGAAGAGAGAGGAGGGGGAGAGGAAAAGAGAAATTGGGGAAGAAATTAAATTTATTTCAAATTCGAAGGTTGTTTTCTTACATTGCTATAACCATCTTTATGTAGAGTTTCAAAAATCATAACTAAGTAAAGAAATACTATAAAAGTTATTAAATCATACTCTAATCATGTTTCTTAAAATACGAATCAAGATAGGCAATTAAATAAATAATTATCTCCTATAATATTGCATCATTTCTCCCTGCCTGAGAGAACTCAATTTCGGGGAGGTAGATTGGAACTTCATACTTCAAGGAGGTTTATCTTTTATCTTGATCAAAAGCCTATATTGAACCTTTAACAACATCCAACTCAAGGGAGACGATCCTTCTTGTGCATCAAATATCTGAATTGATTACTTGAGAACAATTGAAGCTGCAAATCTCTCAACAACTATGATATGACCAAGGGCTATGATCTTTGCTTTTGAACAAATGCAACATGGAAATCCAAAAAGGCAAAAATCTATACATCCCATTTACAAAATCTTCAATTGATAGTTTCACACGAGTCACCCAAATTGTGATAGGCAAAGAACATTTCTAGATTGTTGAGCCAATCAAAAAATGAGTTGAGACAATCAAAGTTCTTAATGGAACATGCCTAGAAGAATAATGAACCGTGTCAACATAATTTCTGGAAGAAAGTTTATTCTATTGACAAGGAGACATGTTAAGCACACTATCATGGTACGGAGTAAGGGGTGTGTTGTAGTTGTTAAAGGTATGATACAACATTTTTTATTTCGGAAATGTGATACTAATATTGAGCCCTGTTTGAGCCACATTAAAATTTTCATTCTCATTCTTCTACTCATTTTCAACCGCACATTCTTCAATGAAATAATAATTTTCATCACACTATTAACTTTTCCTTCTTTTTCAACCACGCATTCTCTATCAATATACTATTCCACAAACACAAAAATAAAAAGTAAAGATTTCAAAATGCAAAATTAATATACCTCACGAGATACTAATCGAGCCAGCTAGTAGTGCACAAAGTCCAGACCCAAAATTGTGGTCCGAATTGATATCCAAAAGCTTTTCTTGGCCAAGAAAATACAAATCCAATTCAAATGACAAGTGGACTGCTCGATAATGTCCCAAAATTTCTGTGTAGTAAATTGCGTCCCAAAAATCTATGCAAACAAGTATCACTGTACAAAATAAATAGGCACATGAGTAATAGTTTCTGGTTTTCTGGCTTTATAATAGTGGTGGCTCTACTGTTGTGTGGAAGAGTGGTTCTGAAGGTAATATAAGCATCGGTAGCTTTTATGGTGGCGATGGTGATGATTGATGGTTGGGCCTTGTGTAGGTTTGATAAGTGATGGGTTGGTGTGGTTCAATTATATTTACAGCAACGGCGTGAGAGTGGTATGGTAGAAGTGGATAGAGGCAGAGACAGATGGTGAGAGATTGAGCAGGCGGCAGTGTTACGGTGGGAGGCGATTGTTGGTGGTTACTGGTGATTGTTAAGAAGAGGTTCAACAATATTAACTCAAGATTGACAAAAATATGCACGAATAAGAACTAAAAAAAGTACTAAAAAAAGGAACTTCATTAATCGTTGCCCTAAGGCAATAACCCAAAATACATCAGTGCCTTAGTCACTAAAGCAACCACCGTTCAAATGGAACACTACCGAGGTAAGAATGACAAGATTTTTGACACCCAGATAGTAACCACTAAAGATCACACTATTTTCAATCTTCCCTCGACA
The DNA here is from genome assembly GCA_903798355.1 of Fraxinus baroniana. Lineage (NCBI taxonomy): Eukaryota > Viridiplantae > Streptophyta > Magnoliopsida > Lamiales > Oleaceae > Fraxinus > Fraxinus baroniana. The sequence goes on along the minus strand of CAIGRO010231619.1, from coordinate 2,561 downwards.
GTCAAACATTTACACAAGAACACAACACTCTGCACAAATATTACAATATTGAGAGAGTAATAACAAATCAAAAGAGAATTTTGATTTGCTGAGAAGAAGGAGAGATTGAACTCAAAACTGCGCAATCACAGAGAGAGAGAGAGAGAGAGAGAGAGAGAAATATCAGAGCCAATGTACAGTTCCAACCCCAGAACGGTATATAAATTAGTCACCCAAAGATCTCCATCCAACGATTGTGGAGCTGACACTTGGCGACATCAGGAGATCCATTCATTTCAAGTAGAAACATGGCTTTTACTTTAAAACACGATGTTGCACCATATTTGAAAAAACAATTAATCAGTCAACTGGTTAACAATTTCTAGTCAGCAGGTTAATAGCATCATTGTGCCAATCCTTTCAATGAGGTTGATATGGTTTAGATGGTCGAGAAATATATAAGTGTGATGCAAGGAGAGTATAATCGGCAGGTGGGTTGAAGATTATAGATGGCGTGAAGGTGGAGGTTAGCAGTGGTAAGGACAAATGATTTTATGGTTGGTGGGATTTTGAAAGTCAGTGGCGAGTTTGGAGGTCGAATGGAGCAATCAAACATGGGTTAAGGGAGTGGGCCGAGACGGTTTATGGCTACTGTATATGATGTTTTAGTGGGTATGGTTTAACTTTTTTGGGCTTTGCAAGTACGTCATTGTGATTGTATGGGCTTAGATAAATGGGTTGGTGTGGGCCTATTTGTGTATTGTTGGAGGGCTTGATAATTGGTTAGATTAGCTGGACTAGGGTTTAATTTAGGGGTACTTACAAAAATATCCTTAGAATTAGGGATGTTTTGAAAAATCATATGAAAAGTTTTTAAGAAGTAAAAAGTACTGTGTAAAATGAAAAAAATGACACAATGTCATTTTTTTTTTATAAAAAATGTCATTTTTTACTTTCTAAAAAAAGTGACACAAACTCAAAAAAAGTGACAAAACAAAAAAAAAAGTGACAAATATCAAACTAGCACCATCCAATTGTGCAAAACTAGTAATCATGTTGTTAAAATAATCACCACGTTCAGGCCAACCCACATGCTGATTATGTAAAAAAAAAAAGTGACAATGTCACTTTTTTTTTATAAAAATTGTCACTTTTTTACTTATTTAAAAAGAGTTAAACTAAAAAAAAAGTGACAAATACCAAAACCGTACCATCCATTTGTGCAACACTAGTAATCATGTTCATAAAATAATCACCACGTCCAGGCCAATCCACATGCTGATTATGTAAAAAAAAAAAAAAGTGACAATGAAAAAGTGATACACTGTCACTTTTAAAGTTAAGTGTCACTTTTTTATTAAAGAATGACATACAATGTCACTTTTATTAAAAATTGATGTTTGATATTAAAAAAAGTGATAGAAATCAAGAAAGTGACTGAAAAATGTGATAAACTCTAAAAAAAAGTGACAAAATTCAAAAAATTGACCCCCACCAAATTGACAGTGTTTGTCACTAAAAAAATGACATTGTGTCATTTTTTTTAAAGTGACATGTTACTTTTTATTAAAATATGATATACAACTTTTATTAACAATGATGATTGTCATTCAAAAAAGTGAAATAAATTTGAAGAAAGTGGCAGGAAAAAAGTGACATGCATTAAAGAAAAAAGTGAGAAAAATTCGAAAAAAAAGTAACAAACATTAAAAAAGGTGACAAACAATGATAAAGATTAAAAAATTGGAAAATATTAAAAAAAGTGACAGAAATTCAAAAAAGTGATAAACACCAATCAAAACATTAAAATATATCATTTTATACAAATTCAACCATTCCACCACTAACTCAGTCATTACATTACACACAGATGCCACTTGTCCAACCAAATGCTTTTCAATTGTCTTGGTAAGTCAAGGTGTATCGATTACCACAAATGATTCTGTCTCACCTCGAATGATATGATCTAAGGTGTCGTTGAAGCAATGACAAGCCCGGGGAAAGATCCATTGATACTTGACGAAGGACCGATGACTCGAGCGAGGACAAAACGAGTGACAGAGGTAATGGGATTACTTGTTCAAGAAACAACGGATGATGTCATGTTCTACACGGAAAAAGAGGCAAGTTTCATGTTGGGGTCGAGGTCGAAAGTCCAATGGATCATGCGGATCGAGGCGGGAGAAAGTGGGGCTGAAATTTATACCTATGCGACCGCATAGACATAACAGCCTTGTGGCTGAAAAGGCATATACCGAAACTCATAGAGTTTTTTGGTTGTTCCTAGCGGCCGCAACCAAATATACCTTGCGGCCACAAAGAACAAAAAAATTGCGAAATTTTCCTTTTTCCACGAATTTTCGGGTTAATTACCCCATAGGTCACTGAACTTTACCAAAAGTTTCCACCAGGTCACTGAACTTTAAAAATAATGTGGCTAGTCACTGAACTTTCGAAATTGCAACCCCATTAGTCACTGAACTTTAAGAATTACCCAATTAGTCACTGAACTTTGTAAAATATTTCTACATGGTCACTAAACTTTGCAAAAGTTTCACAAATGGTCACTGTTTTCAGTGACC
>CAIGRO010231581.1:0-11164 GCA_903798355.1 Fraxinus baroniana | reverse complement strand
AGAAAAAAAATCATCTGCATGTATAATTTTAGACAAATTTACGATTTGTAAAATGCCCAGCCTCCAGATGGAAAAATCCGTGCGGGTCATTCGGACCCGGACGGCCCGGAAGTGCGGGCCCGGACGTGCGGGCTGAGGGCGCAACGCAACTTTTTTGGTCATAACTTTATCTCCCGATATCCGATTGAGACGATTCAAAATGTGTTGAAAAGCCAACTGAAAGGGCTACAACTTTGATTCAGATACCATCTTCTAATTCAATCGTTTTCCAATCTTGGTTTTGTTTGAAAAAGAAATTGAACTGTTTTCTTTTAAGAAAAAGGTCCAAATATAGTCCAAGACATTAGAAGATAGTGCCAAACACAAAATTTTGTGACTTCAAAGAGATGCTACAATTTGTGATGTACTTTTTATCAAGTCAAATTCTTCTACTCGTGCACATTTTTTGTCACTAGAAAGTATTAGCAATTCATTTCTCATGGGATAGATGTAGAAGTGTTTTATTGTCACACATTATGTGCATGTTTGGCAGTATATAGTTATTTGTAAATTCGATCAAAGTCCATTTTAATTCACATATTTCATATGACTCGTAATTTTTAACCATACATTTCTTAAAACTCATTGCCTATAACATTTAAAAATTTAATGAGTGTTTTTCAACGTTTATAATTGCTTATAAGTGGAGGTCATTGGGTTTCGCGTTCCTTGATGGTTGGAGACTCATATGTACTTTTTGAAAAGGTTAGGGACTTCAATTGATTTTTTTTCCTTTTCCATTTCGTTTTTACCTTTTTAAGGTAGAGAATAGAATTGTCATTTTGCATGACATTAATAGAAAGTTTGGATGAAAATGATCTGGAGGGTCTATCTGACTAAATTACTAAAAGGCTCAAGATTATCCTTGTTACTAGAATTTAATGAGGACAAAATTGAGACAAAGTTGAAAAGTGGGGACCCAAAATTTACCTTTGAAAACCAAATATTATCATTGATATATTTACAAATTATATCGTTAAACTATTTTTGAAATACAAATAAGCACTTTACATGTAACGGCCCTGGTACATATATCCAAAGTGTTAGGTTACGTACTATTCACTTTTGGTGGCATATGCCCACTTACCCCATCACGACTTTCTATCTCGTCCTCCAGGATTCGAATTCAAGACATATGCTTAATCTTTAAGTTTGAACTGAAGACCTCTGCCTAATGAGAGAGTCAACTTAACTCTCAAGCCCATAGCATACATGTGCTAACCAACTTTCAACTAAAGTGGGTCTTTTAAAAGCCTGATGCTTCGGGGAGGTTGATGAAGTAGGCCATCGAACTCAATGAATTTGACCTGATTTTTAAGACAAAGACCTCATTCAAGGGCCAACCCTTGCTGATTTTGTAGTTGTATTTGCTAATGCGCCAAAATGGTCCATAATATAACCGTCGAGCCCTCCACATGGAGGTCTTTATAGATAGCTCCTCTGGAGAGATAAGCTCCATTGCAGGTGTGGTTTTAGTAATTTTAGAAGGCCACAAACTTAATTGTGCAGTAAAGTTCAGGTTCAAAGCCTCCAACAATAATGATGCCTTCTTAGTTGGCCTCAAATTGGCCAAGGAAATGCAAGTAAAGAGGCGTCTGATAAGTAATGACTCTGAACTTGTTGTGAGCTAGTCAATGGAAACTTTATCGCATGAGAAAAGACATGACAACATACCTTAAACATGTAATGGATCTCATCCCATATTTTGATAAGTTTGAGCTAATGCAAATACCACGTATGGAAAACGCCCATGCTAATACTCTATCCAAGTTGGCCAGCAGCAAGGACCCCGAGCTTCTCTAGACCTTCCATCTCGAAGAAAGAAGAAGTGATGTGGTTGGAAGTTACCCCTTCATGAATACAACCAGTTATTGCCATCCTCAAGAACCAGACCTACCTGATAATAAGGATGAAGCCCGCAAGCTAAAAAGAAGAGTTGCATATTTTTTCTTTCAAGATGATATGATGTACAAAAAAGGCTTCTCTTCACCCCTCCTTCGATGCATATGAGAATAAGAGGCAAACTAAGATCTCTGAGAGATTCATGAAGGCGTATGTGGAAACCATATCGGAGCCCCGTTCTACCATAAAAAGTGTTTAAGCATGAATAATACTGACCTACCTTGAAAAATGATGCACTTCATTTTGTGCGCAAGTGTAACAAGTGTTAGCATTTCTCCACCATTCAAAGGTAGCCATCCCAAGAGCCTACAATTGTCTCAAGCCTTAGTCATTTTTCAAGTGGGGAATTAAGTCATAGGCCCCTTACCAAAGGGAAGAGGCAATGCAAGTTGTACAATTGTTGCTATTGATTACTTCATCAAATGGTAGAGGCTGAACCTCTAGCCAAAATAATCGAAGAAAATACTTCTAAGTTCCTCTGGAAGAACATCATATGTTGGTTTGGAATTTTTACTCAATTGTATCAAATAATGGGCAATATTTCGACACCAAAAGATCAGGACCCTCAAGCAAAAGTTGGTCGAAGCTGTCGACAAAATCATTAAGTATACACTAAAAATGAAGCTTGATGCCTTCAAAGAAGCCTAGGTTGACGAGCTTTTTCAAGTGCTATGGGCCATTCGTACCATTAGCCAAATTGCCATAGGGGAGAGTCCTTCCTCCATGACCTATGGAGTCGAAGCTATGTGCTCAATAGAGATAGGACTTCATTCACTGCGTTGTCTGCACTTCAATAAGATATCCAATGACTAGCTGAGAAGGTGTGAGCTTGACTTCCTTGAAGAAAACTAGGATGACTCACAGATAAAGCTCGTCTCTTACCAGTAGAAAATGAATCATCATTACAATACTAAGGTCAAAAAATATCATTTCGCATAGTGACCTCATACTGTGAAAGTCTTCCTCTCCACAAATGAGCTATGCGTCGACCCATTAGGTCATTACCGCATTATGTAAGAACTATGACCTGACACTTACAAGATTGAAGACCTGAATGGAAAGACACAGCCTCATTTATGGAATGTTGAACACATAAGGAAGTACTATCAACAAGAAAGTCTTATTTATTCAGTAGGAGGTCTTTCCCAACTCTTCTAAGCTTTTTATGAACAATAAATATTTTTTCTATCGACGTTTTTCGGCTTCGCTCTAAGGACATCCACTTCCAAAAGAGAGGTGAGAGGTGCCTCAATCAACTGGATCCTCAACTGAAGGCCCCACCTTGGACTCCCTATGGAGATGATGTCTCCTATGAATACACCATCTACCTAGGAAAAGCATTGCCTTGGATGTGCATCCCCCATGTCTAGTGTGTTCGAGGCGTCATTGTCTAACATATCTGAGGCATCGTTATCTAACTTATTCGACGTGTCAACACTTTGACAATTTTACAAACTGGTTATTATTAAGTTGGCTCGTCCTGTTAAGATTGGCTTATCAATTATGGGATGGGACATCACAATTAGTCAAGAAATTTAAGTAGTGTCGAAACGAGCGCATAAAAACAAAAAGAAGCATCAATAGTTGGCAAAAAGCTAGGGCTTAATTGATAAAGATGATGAATTACAAGAGGCTGAAGCATTTACTTTGGAAAAAAAAAAATGTAAACCTAAGGATCTACTAGCACTATGTTTCCATCCCTCACTGTCTCTTCCTCTTCATTCGCCTCAGGTTAACCTCCAAAAAGTCTCCCAAACTCTTCTTCAAGAACTGTTAAATCCAAGTTAGGGTGAACCTCCCTCGGGTAGGTAAGCATTAGTTGGACATTCCAAGAAGCCCAGCAGTTAGCGAAGATGTCGTATCACTCGGTCTATTCGAAGTTGTTAATGTAGTTATGGACCGCTACTTTGCGACCTAACTTTACCTCAGCTTTATATGATTCAATTTCTTCTCCCGAGCATCCGTCACCGCCTTAGTTCAGCTTTCTCTTTGTTCGCGACCTCTAAAGCCTAAACCGCCAAGCGATGATGCTAGTTAGTGTAATCAACCTTCCGTCATGATGGCCACCTGACACTCTGTCTCATACAACTTTTTTTTTAGTTGCTTGGGCTTAGCTTTTTAAGTTTGCTCTTAGCCTCTACCTTTCTCGGTTTTGACCGTTCTGCATCAACTCTGGCAACATTTACCCTATCGTTATAATGTAAGGTAATCTCCAACCTCTATACAAAATCAGTGTTCTTGGCCCAGAGATCCTTCATTAGGCATTCGAGTTGTACATCGGTGCTCAAGACTATGGCCAGAAAGCATTACCGTAGCGACCATGTCCTCAACCTCACAAGAAATTGTGTGATCCTTCCACTCCTCGGTCTAGTACTTGTTATGTATGACTGCAACTAATGCTATTCTAAAGGGAGAACCTCAAAGACTCAGCCACTAGTTCATCCGAGTTATCCCCAAAATGTCCTTGGCTTTCCAAGTTTAGATCTATCGCCGTCCTCTTACATTGGAGCGGCTAAAGAGGGAAATCAACTTGCTTATCTTTTATTGCCTCTTCCACCCGAGGCAGAGACGAGGACACTTTTTGTAGTGGAGGTGGCAGTTTCTTTTTTATAAATACCCTAGTTGGGACTTAAGCAGGAGGTAGTGGCCTTACAACAGTAGGGTCAAAAGAAGATGCATTAGAAGGACCAATCTTTTCCCCATTTTTCTTCAGACATTGGTCCTCATCATCCTCGTCAATAGGAGGGAGCTTCTTACCAGCATTTACCAGGTCCTCAGTCTACTTTTTGTAGGGTGCAGAAGTGGTCCTCAGCCGTCAACCTTTAAATGGTGACAAAATTAGGCTTTAGAGGCCTCTTCTTCAAAAAGTCATTTGCAAAAATGGTTAGGTGTTAGTGCCTTTATCAACCATACATTGGACGAAGTAAACGGTTCGAATTTTACCTTGGGACAACATCTTCTTGACAAAGTGAATGTTCTTCTTTATCAATTCGACGCTCACACGGTTGGAAAGTTGATATATGATGTAGATTGTGTAAAAGTCGTCAATAGAAAGCTCAACTGAGGTAAGGAGCTTGGAAGGAAAAAAGTTTGTCAGAATACGAAGAGATACCTAATTTGAATGAAGAACTCTAGCTTCTAGAAGTTACTCATTATATGTTGAGAACTTAGTTGGAATAAGTAGAGGCGTCGGGGTTACCCTCCATTCTCCCATCATCTTCTAGAAGCCCAACACTATGAGCTTTTCCATCCTTTTGATAGAGGCCAGGAGGTTGATGACAAATGGAGTATGATTACGCTCAAAGAATAATGCGGTAGTTGTAGCACATCTTTGGGGGTGTCTATTCCATAGGGAGATGGTTGAAATGCTTAAGAAATCCGAAGGATGATTGTCTTTTTGAATGTGTAGTAAAATTTATTGCTTGAGTGGGATTAAAATCAATGTTTGGGATATTGAAGCATCAGAATTCCTTCAATTGGATTGGATTGATCACATCAATAATTCATTCTATTTACTCAATTTGAGATGTTTTACCTAACTCTCTAACCAGAAGATATAACATTAAAAATCAATTTAATTCTATTGTGATCCTATAATCTAGATTTCCTATAACACTTGCGCCCTTTTTATTGGAATAAGATTCTAAAAACAACCATATAACCCAACATAAAGCAGTAATCAATCCACCAATAAAATAAATGAAATTAAAACTCAATAAATAGTACAATTCTTCGATTGACGAAGTATGCCTGAATCTCTGAAAAGTTTAACAAAAGTTAAGCCAATCTCAAAATAAACTTATGAAAAGAATGTCTAAACCTAGGATTATTCAGCAAAGAAAGACAAAATTACATAACTGATGTAAAATCACCAAATTCAACCGAGTTCCTTCGTAGCTTCACCGAAATCTTTAGTTTCTCATGAGAATTCTTTAGCTCCAAGGGGTAAAAGATATGTATGGAGGCGTTCGGCTGTGTTCTGGGACGTATTAGGGTTCAAATACACGAATCCCCCTTGTTTCCATAGGTAGTTGAATGAGATTAGGAAGCTAAATATTTGCCCCTAAACATAACTATGCTACCGCATAGTTCATCATCACACGATCGCATAGTTCATGGAAATTTGGCGTCTCCATTCCCTGAAGCAACTTCCAAAATCTTCGTTTTAGTCCTCCAACTTGGGTTGTTTGACTCTTGACTTCTTTCCTTGTTTCTTCTTATCCAATGCTTTATTTCTTAGCTCAATTTGGCCTTGACATCTTCTTATCTTCATTTCCTCCTCCGGTTTATCTTTTGATTATTTGTATCTTGGTGCCTGAACATTACTTTTCCTTCATCTTGGTCCTTTTTCCAATTGTTTATCCTTATTTCCGCTATATTCATCACGTTCTCTTGCAAAATGTAAATTACATAGAATTAAGTTATATTCCGATTGTAATATTAAAATGGTAATGTAAGTCTACATAAAACATGGTTTAACAACCTGCCGTGGTTCAAGATTGGAATTTAGTAATCAAACAAATGAACAATTTCAACAATGCAAAAATTAAGTCAATCACCACCTGTTACATGCATAACCCAATGTGTGTGTATGTGAAAACTTATGTCAACAGATTAGATTGTGATTGGCTCAACACCTGACCCACAGTAGTCATATATTTCCTTTCTTCGCTTGAGAAATACACTTCCAAACTTATGTTTTTCATTCAATTTTTCCGGGGTACATCTTTAGTTGAACTTATTCAATTCTATTCCTTACCCTCTTAGTTTAGATAGATCTTACCATTACAAGTTCACACTTCAATAGTCGAGATTCTCCTATATTTTTGATTGATTCAATCTCCAAGATTTACTAAGTTATTTACCTCTCATCAAAGGTACAGTTCTATCAACCAAATGTCTGAGGCCTAATCAATGTAGTTGTGTATTTATTTATTTATAATTTTGTCTTTACTTTTTTTTTTTCAAAATATCTTCTTATTTGCTTCTATATAACCTATGTAATTAGCCTTAGGCCGATGACTCCCAAGTTAGATGACCATAGGCATCAGGTTTTAAATCACCCTTACAGGCTTAATCATCCGAGTTATACAGGCTCGAGAATATATGCAATTATTTACTCAAAGATTAGTGCAATTCCCCATTTTCTTTTAGACATTCATTTTCTAAAACTAACCTCTAACTTAAAACTTTCACCTCGTCTTCGTCTAATTGGTTTTAGACAATCCACAAGATAATTTTCATACATGAAATCCCTACTCATCTCAATGTTCTCCTATAACAGCTCAATCATTTCCAAACTACCCTATAGCCAAATTCTATAGATTAATACTATAGAGATTACTTGGGTTTACTTACTATGTTCAACTATTCTCTACATAATAAATCGAATCACTAACTCAATAAATCAATCATGAATATCATGCATAGAGAATATCAGGTTTCACATAAACAAGTTTTGACTAATCTAATACTGCCTTATTTTCATTATTCACCATTCATACCTATTCCAGTATACAACATCATAACGGCCTAGTAAGATGATGAATACTCACCCCAACTTATCTAGAAAATTTTCCTCAATGTTTAAATAATAATAGAATGCAAAACTGAAAAACATGTAGAGAACAAGACAAACACACAATGAGGTAAAGAAAATGGGGCTCAGAATACTTCCCTGATCAGCTTAGACTCCTTACTAGTAGTAGAAGCGAAGTTCCTAGTACTCAGTATGTCATTCCTCACAGTCTAGATATCCATGCCCATGGCGCCCACAGCCTGTTGAAGACTCTCAATGTTACGACTAAAGTTAGCATAGTCGCGAACATCTATCTTAGCAGCTGTGTATCAACATCCAGTGGTACCGGTAGTGGTGGTGCCTCAGGAATCTCAGTATCCTCAGCTCCGTGCCCTTGTATAGCCTTCTATTGTCTCAATCGCTCTCTCTTCTGTTTCTCTCTGTGTTTTTCCATAGCTTGATCCTGAGCTTCCAAGGTAGAGAGTTTAATGAAAGGGCTAGGTCTCTCGAGAAGCTCCCCGGATGGGATAGTGGTGCCTGCACTCTTGTAGATCCTACTGATCAGACTTGGAAAAAATCAACGAACGACGACTATCTCCCCAGACACCCTAAGAATTAATCTGATCATAAGTAAAGGTGGCCAAGTCAATCTTCTGTCCTCTAACCAAGTGATAGATAAAACTAGATGTCGGATCGTTAAATGTAGTCTTATGTGAGGTTGGCTCGATGTTATGACAAATAAACAGCCACAGAATGGCTATGGATGGTATAAGCTCAATCTGATGCCATGCTGACATTTATAACGGTCACACATCCTCACATCCAAGTAGGACTTCCCTGATTGTGTTCCACGGGAAATCTCCAGGAATAAGAACGATATTATCCCAAGTTAGCTGTTAATAGTCATGTATTACCTTGGGAGTAAAAATGATCCATTTATCCCTTACCCACGTCTGATGTAGATGCTTGGACATCGGGGTGTCTACATCACCATTGAATTTTGCATAAAATTTGTGAACCAAGCTTTCATATACTGGGTGAGGTCTTTCAACCACTTATCCCAATCACAGTTTTGTACCAAAGTCATGATCTCAAATCCGGGAAAATCTTATAATCTGATCGGCCATTCTTGAAGCAGTGCCCAATGGCTAATAACATCTGAGTATCACGTGGTAGCCTCCTAATCCAAAATCTCTATATTCCTCCTTCAAGTCCACTTATTCGTACAGTACCCAAAGTAGAGGACACATTTTCCTTAGGAGGTGCGCTTAGGAGGCATTCTACAAACACAACAAGAATTAAATCATTTAAGTTAACTGTGATGCACAAATGAATACCATAGTACTTGGAGATAATATAAGAAGATGAGCATCAAATCCCTAAACTTATGTTACAAGGAAAAGAATTCAAGTAATATATCATGATGCAATGCAACGATGCTATACTTGGAAAAATGTGTATTGAAACATAATTTTTAACATAAAAGTTCAAAATGTAGTGCATAAACCCCATATCCACTCAAACAAAAAAATATGCATATAAAATCATGTTTGACTAAGCTTGTTCGCGTCTGAACACCCTCAAGAAAAATTGAAATTCTCTTGAGTAATCTCCAAGTATATGAAATAATGTTCATTAGTCTAACATATGTTCAAATTTGAGGTCAAACGAACTTCAATTGAGTTAGAAAACAGAAGGACGAAGTGAGTAACGTGAAGTGAGTTTTGCAAGCCATGTCATGCCTATGTGTGACATTTTTAGTTTTGGTGTTTTCAATACATTTGTTAATAAAATTCAATGCAAAAGGCAATCCATAACACATATCAAAAATGTCAAATTCAAAATTAATCCTTATTCAACAAACATGTTCACTTATGCAATTATAAAACACATTGCAAGCATTATATTTTTTTTTTCATTAAATTTCCAAACCTTGGGGTTTAATAAAGCCCTAATTTTCTCAATTCAACTCAAAATCATAATCTCCATCGTCTACCTAATTCCCTTACTCCATCTCAAACATTCAATTTTTTTTTTTCAAATCATCAATTAAGAACTTCCATAGAATGAGGGCAAGAGAATTTAATTACATACGTTTGAGTTTTTTTATATTGAAGATTGATGAATGGAGATGAATACGTGAATTTGATAAGTGTTGTGTGTGTTAAAGTCAAGAGGTGTCGTGTGTGTGTGTGTGAATGTATAGAGTTGTGGGTATGTCCATGTAATTTTGTAGGTGTGTTAGTGTGTGCATTTAAAACAAGTTCAGGGCACTCGTTTTGTCTATGCAATCGCATAGAGGAAACTAATGTGGTCGCATAGAGTAAACATTCAAGGCGCATTGCTAGTTAGTCTATGCGATCGAATAGATTACCAGTAAGGCAATTTTGTTTTTGTTAGACAAATTCTATGACGATTATGCAATTCACAACAAACTCAGCAATGAACTCTCGTCCCAACCAAATCGAACATTGTCCTCAATGTCTAAACATGATTACCAAAGAAAAGGATATAACTTGAATACTGAAGTAAATCAACATAGAGTATAAACAATGGTTAACCTAAAAAGTGCTCAATTGAAAAAAAATATAAAGCAAGAAATGAATAGAAACCTAAAAATAAAAGGAATATACAAAAAAGTAAAGTGAAGAACATACCAGAGTGATGTCATGGATGGTAAACAGGGTATACAAGAGGAACTTCTTCCACTACAGGCACTTATTGTCCACAAACTATCTCGAGATGCTGCCCATTCACTTTAAACACTCTACCATCATTAGGACCCTCAATCTCAATTGCCCCATTATCAAAAACGTCTTTCACCGTGAAAGGGCCAATCTACCTAGATTGAAGTTTTCCTGGGTACTTATGAAGTCTAGAATCATACAAGTATACTTTCTGATTTGATTCAAATGTTTTCCTATGAATGTGTTTATCATGCAATACTTTCATTTTTGACTTGTAGATTTTATAATTCTCATATGCATCATTCCGTAACTCTTCCAACTCAGTCAATCGAAACTTTCCTAAGCTTACCCCTTCTCTTCTAGGTCAAAGTTCAATAGGATCGGTGCCCAAGCTCTACAGGTAAGTGGCAGGGCTTTCCAAAAACAAGTCAATAAGGTAAGATGCCCAATGAGGTCTTAAAAAGATGTACAATAAGCCCAAACTGCATCATTTAGTCTTAAGGACCAATTTTAACAATTGGGGTTCACCGTTTTTTCCAAAATTTATTTGATTTCCCTATTAGCCAATTCTACTTGTCCACTAGTTTGCGGATGTTAAGCTATAGAATTTTTATGAACAACTCCATACTCTTTCATTAATGCTTCAAATTAACGGTTGCAAAAGTATGTGCCTCTATCACTAATAATAACTCGTGGTATGCCAACTTAGACAATACATTTTCTTTAAGAAATTTAACAACTGTTGTATTATCATTGGGCCTACAAGCTTTGCCTCTACCCATTTAGACACATAATCTACAGCCACAAGGATGTATAAGTAACCAAAAGAAGGTGGAAAGGGTCCCATGAAGTCAATTAACCAACAATCAAATATTTCTATCACTAAAATGGGGTTTAAGGGCATCATGTTAAGCCGGGAAATAGCACCTAGTTTTTGACACCGTTCACAAGATCTACAATAGGTATTAGTGTCCTTAAATAAGGTAGGCCAATAAAAACTACATTGCAAAATTTTTGC
>CAIGRO010231561.1:0-14905 GCA_903798355.1 Fraxinus baroniana | reverse complement strand
ATTTTTGCTTACAGCCCTAATTAAAATGGCTAAATGCAGGTCAAATTATTCTGTAACTATGGGAAAGCATCATTTAAAATTTAAGTTCAATAAGCATTGGAATAATTAATCCTAATTTTTTCACAAATGGACGTGTGAATCGCTGTCCATTGCATTTCCACGTTTAATAAAAGTAAAGTCTGGACAGCTAAAGAAGATGTGAATTCATTATTGAGATTTATATCTTCCACATTGTCATCCATCACAGCTCACATTAAATTTATTAAAAATAAAGCTTAGTTCGTTAATATTGCTACTGGTTAAAAACGAATGTTCATGTGTTTTTCGGTAGGCAAATATAAATATTTTAATTATTGAAAAATAAAGATAAGAAATCACTCCTGCATACGGGTAAAGAAAGTCACAAGAAAAGCGTAATCCAACCACAAGACAGAGAAACAAAATAACATTAGAAATTTCACTACCTACTCAAATATTGAGAAGACAAAACATGGAACAGAACATTTGTTTGTGATACTAAAGTACATGAAAAATAAAAACTGATTCTTGTGAAATTTCATCTCTCAAATCAATTCTTCTACAATTACTTGTACAATCATGTTGCCAAAATGGCACTAACTTATAATTGGTTGTAACTTACTCTGAGCAAAAGGCATATGAAACTTGTACTGATTTTGCTTACTCTGGTTATAATAAGATTTACCTCTCTGGGAACTGGAGGATTCATATTAAAATTCCTACACTACACAGTGGTATGAATAAGAATGTGAAAAACAAATGAAAAGAAATCAGTACATGTTATGGGAATGATCTTGTTTTACAACCAAGTTCGCATATATAAGCTCATTCCAGGCATCAGGTACCCCAGGAAGACACCAATGGCTGCAATCTTGTCGTTTGGTAGAGACCTTCTTCCCGGCAGTCACATTCTTCCCATAAACTGAAGNGCATATATAAGCTCATTCCAGGCATCGGGTACCCCAGGAAGACACCAATGGCTGCAATCTTGTCGTTTGGTAGAGACCTTCTTCCCGGCAGTCACATTCTTCCCATAAACTGAAGGGTGACCGTCTTTGCGAAAATTGGTTAACTTTGTAACATTCAAAAGCACCACAGGTGCTTGCATCTCCTTGATAACTTCTTCCAAAATTGTCATTTTTATAGGATAGCTGTCGAGAATAGACCCACGTAAGACAGGTTCAGTTTCTCCGTTGCATGATCCACCTGAATCCCAATCTCCGCCTCTGTTCCAAATAAATGCAAGATAATAAATTTACCCTTTTCAGATACCTTTTATCTCCCACAGGTGGGGGAGAAATGAATAGGGAAACACAGCATTATTTATGAGATCCTGCCAGAGTATGTTCTACTAATAGATCATGAACTAGAATAGGATAACAACGAGTTCCCACGTGCATTATTTTTACATGGGCACATGAGGCAAAGTCAAATAATGTGAACTTCACTTCATTCACTCACACATTTTTATGCTTTAATATCGACTTCAATCAAGTAGGCAATCGTAGAAGTAATCTTAACAGAAAAACAACAAATTGAAGGCATAGCCTTTGAAAGAAAACTCAGAACAATTTCAGCTTTTGGAAGGCAATCATTCAATTTTTTTTCTCTATTCCTTAAGAATGAAGGTAATACGCAAGGCTGTGTGGGGAAAGAAGTTACCTGAAATGGGCAGATGAGTACCCGCGATAGAACATCAACTTCCCATGGTTTGCATTTTCACGAGTCCACTGAGCCCATGTCTTGATGGCTCTTCTATATGCTTCAACTGCATCAAACTTGGGATATGTATAGTTACCCTCTTTGTAATAATTTTTCCTGCCAAGTAACCTCATGCATCAGTTTTCAGGAAAGTCCAATTATTTGGATTGAAACAGACAATACGAAGTATGCTATTTAACCACACCAAGTGCATGCACGTACGAACTATCAGGCTCAAAAATTGTAGACAGACTCATCAATAAATTATAAGGTACAAGGTTTAAGCATAATATCGAGAATGCACAGCCAAGTCCTTACAGTATCACTTCTTAAACATTCAGGCCCAAATAAAAAGGAGAAAAATGGAGAAGGAAAGGAAATATTGAAACAAAGAAGAATCAAGGAATCTTGTGGATTAGTATTTTACATCAAATGGCAGATAAGTAGGGAAAATTCCATATGAGGTCAGCAACTAGCAATTGTACCATCTAACGTCCATAAATAAGAACATGATATTTAAAGAAGATTTGTCATCTAACATACCCCCTAGAAGTCTTTCCATGAGTCCACCAGTGCCCTGTATTAAAGACAAGAATGTCAGCTCTTTTCCAACGACCAGCAGACTTGTCAATGCGGTCTATAGATAGAGTGGGATTTGAATTTCCTTGTCCATTGATACGAGTTCCTTCCCTAACAAGGAAATGCGAGCGTACAAACTGTACTGTGCAATTGTAATCCTGCCCAAACAGTTCAGTTTTATTCAATTAAAGCAATTGGATATAGCTCGTGAAAGTTACACAATTAGCTTTGTGCTTTCCAGGAACTAACAACATATCATATTTGCAATTGAGATAAAATAAATAAAAGTTTTCAGTCTGTTCAAAAGTAGTATAACATAGAACTTAGTGATTTTACGTTGTCTTCAATTGATCAATCCACTATTAGAAGCATCATCTCGTACAAAAATGAGTACAAGGAACACCTTTCAAGCAGTTTGATTCTATAAGAACAAATGACATATATACAGAACTCTTCTTATTTTGTTGAGGTAAAATGTCCAGCGAATTAAAAATAATGAAGCCAAGCATGAAAGTACCTCAAATTTGAAAATATAATAGCCTCTTCCTTTGGTTATTTTGTACCCGTGCGTTTCATACATTTTGCTCTTATCAGGTAGGGCTTCACGCAGAAGACAAAGAAGTGACTCAAACTGGTTTCGATTCATGGAGTCTCCTACTAGCATCAGCCTCTTCCCACTCAATCTCACCAAGAAGTCTGTAGCATTGAACCTACACAAACATGCATGATGATCAGAGACTCTGAACTGGTAGCAGAATGCTAAAAACACATTCGATAACTGGATGGCAATTAGCCTACTGATTATGAAGCGTAGTTATCAGTGTTAATAGGATAAGAAAAGAAAAACTTTTAAAACTTCAATAAAAAAGAAAAAAAAAAAAAGACCTCGTGCATTAGACTACAACAGCTACATGCCAATTTAACACTTGTACCAACACCACCGAGGCTATGTTTGTCAATTAAGAGGTGATTTTGGATTAGTTACTAGGAGCTTGGTAACAGTAATGATCTGTGGTTGAGGACAAAGTACTAGGGAGCTTGGTAACAGTAATGATCTGTGGTCGAGGACAAAGTTCGCAAATTCATGAAATCCGCCGAAATTATGAATCTCTAATAGAGTTATCAAAGAATTATTTCCCAAAAATTAATGGGATAATCCTCTAATGGCATTGAATATTTGAGTAACGATATAGGTTATTCAATATCACATCATTTTCTGCTCTCTGATAATAGAAATGTTTGATTTTTATATCTGAATCAGGATATTAGCAAATCTTGCTACGTGAAGGCACCAGAACTTATTAAGAAACTATTCGTTAGTTAGAGGTTTCAAACGTGCAGTAAGGTCCTAAAATTAGCAATCATGGACTATTTTCAAAAGTTATTAATGATCCTCATCATCCTCAGACAATTAACATGATTGAGAAGAACTGATTTAAGAAGAACCCAAAAAAAAAAATAAAAAAAATAAAATAAAAGAGCTGGTAGTCTTAAATTGCCTTCTCAGAGTAACTAAGGGTCGTTTGATAGGGAAAGGTGGAAATGAATTCCAATTTCATGTTAGTTGGAAAATAAAAATCCACCAAACGCATAGGAATCTGTTTTCCATAAAAACAAAGAAAATACAGATTAAAGTGGTTGTACCTTGAAATTCAATTTCCATTTCCACGTTGCAATCAAATGGTCAAAGTAGAATTCGTTTTTTTCGGATGTGACATTTTTCATGGAATTTGTTGCAATCAAACAAGACCAAAATGTTTCCCCTCACTTTTCACTTTGGTCAACAAATATGTCCATTCAATCTCAGATATAACTTCAAAAATCTTTTGACTTCTATATGAAGTCCTATTCAATTTATAGTTCTGCACCAACTTAAAAATGCTCCGTGTCCACAGACTGTCATTCTCAATTTCTCATTCATATTTACTGTCTATGAAGGTTTAAATGAGAAGGCAACCATTTGACTGAAATGTCTAGCACGAAGGCTTTATTATTCAGTAATTAAATAATGTCATTATGTAACTAATAAGCAACGCAATATTGTTTTTGATCTAGTTTGACTTCCCTACAGACGTTCCTACTTCTACCTGATAATGTTATTCAATAAAATGACCATATTAAATACACCCAAAGATGATTAGCGATTGTAAATACATACAAGAATCTATTAAGAACATTAATTAAATATTATTTCTGCAATTAATTCTCTAAGAAGAAATAAGTATGTAAATTAACCTGGGAAGATCGCATTCATCTGGTTTCCATCTCCATTTCAGATATTCAGAGTCAGGCCTGCCATTGTTCTGGCAATCAAAAGCTTCATCAACATATGGACAAGACCCTGCTTGGTATAGTGGGTAATTCTCATCCTTAACCCACGTTCCCTTGTAAAAATCACAACTCTGCAACCTTCGTGCTATGGCATTGCTTCTATCGTTGTCACCTTGAGAGTCTGATGAGCTGCGAATGTCAGAAGATGTCTCTCTAGAAACAGGATATGTTGATTTTCCACTGGTTTGGTCATCAATGTCGAATTTCGATGAAATGTGTTCGGTTGTTTCTTCGTTGGAAAGATTACCTTGAAATTCGTTTATTGACGAGAATGGTTGTGGAATCGTCCTCTCATCAGTTTTTTCATCGAGATCAGTTTTTGATGAAACTAGCTCTGATTTTACTTCATTTGATGATCTGGGCACGGTTGTTTTTTCAGAAATTTTATCTTGGAAATCAGACTCAAATACAGATTTTGATAAAGTGGGCACTGTTGTTTTTTCAGTAATTTTATCTCTAAATTCAGGTGTATTTCCTTCGTTGGAATTATCATCGAGATCAGATTTTGATGAAATGGGCCTTGTTTTTTCTTCAGCCGACGAGGTGGGCCCTGTTGTTTTTTCAGTAATTTTGTCATAAAACGAACTTACAGGTTTTTCATTGGAATTTTCATCAAGATCGGATTTGGACTCAATGGGCCGTGTGATTTCATCAAGATTTTCATAAACCTGAGTGGATCTAGGAGGTGTACGAAGAAGGGGAAAGGGTGTTTGAGAGTAGAGATCTGTGTAGAGAGAGAGTGTGGGCTGAAGAGCTCTTCTGCTGAATAAGAAGAAGAATAAGCTGAGAAGGAAAAGAAGCAAGAATGAAAGTGTTAAGATTGTATAGCGTTTTTTCTTTTTTGGAGGAAAAGCAAAGGAAACGGAAGTTGCCATATGCAGAGGAGAAGAAAAGCATGGCCTGGTTCTTGTTACTATTTGTCGGTGTGGGAAAAGAAAGGAAATGGGCAGTTGGCCAAATGCTTATAGGCCATTGCTCCGAATAAATAAACAGTTAAATGAAAAGAGAAAATAGCTCGCTCGGCTTATATCAATGTAGTAAACTTGCTTATCTCAAAACATTATATATGTACCTATCTCAAACATTATATATGTACCTGAACATGCTAAAAGGATGGTACTACAAGTACATTATCACTACCAAATAAAAGAGTCACTTTTGAAATCACTATTCACAATTTCGTCTTATTAGACGACGTCGTTTTGGCATAAATCACTACAAAAAAAAATCGTTTGCTCCATTTCTTTTCATTTTGCCCGTTTTCAATCCCTCAATTTCCTCAACCTTCCTTCTCAATCCTGCAATGAAACTGTCGATGAGCTTCCCTTTAGCTTCTCCTCCAGCCATCATCTGTAGCGATGCCAAGGCGACGGAGAAGGAGAGGCACGCCATTGTCAAATGCAAGAGCAACAAGAAAAGCAGAAATGGCTGCAAATTTCATACCTCCTCCAGCCACAGTGCATCCGACAGTTCAACCACTAGCCTTCTTTCTCTGCACTTGGAGAGGCCAAGGCAAGGACAGTTTCCACACTATCTCCCCTTTTACTTATTTTGAAGAGCTTAACTTTTCTCACTCTTCCAACAAGGTATTCTATAATTCTTTCTCCCTTTGAAAACTTGCGCATCAATTGAAATTGCAGAGTTCTTATTTATTTGTCAATTTACTTTTCTAAAAATAGCTCGCTCGGCTTATATCAATATAGTAAACTTTCTTATCTCAAACATTATATATGTACCTATCTCAAACATTATATATGTACCTGAACATGCTAAAAGGGTGGTACTACAAGTACATTATGGTAATGTACCATTAGCATTTTCCATGCTAAAATCCTACCCTAAATGCCCAAGGTTGCTCACTGATGCCACTATGTTATAATTATTGGATTATGATGGCCAATGAAACGAAGTCAATTACCCCACTACCCCTATGTTAGCCCGATAACCTCTATGATAGATCGACCACCACGACTTTCCATCGCCTGAATATCCTTTTAATTGATTGAAAATCACCTAACAGTTATTGCAGATCCCACTACCCATTCAGTGGGTGGAGGTTGACCACTCAGTACGTGGGCAACAATCGCTTAGTGAATGAACATGTTATGTTAGATATGTGCACAATAATTGCTTAGCGACTACATGATACAGGCATTAATAAATATTTCACAGACGTGCAAGCTATGGGGATTTTCCTTTTACACTATAATTTTCTGGTCATCTTTCGTTTTTCCTCAAGTCATTTTCATAAAAAAACCAATCATTAATTCTGACGCTGGAGATACAACGAAGGAGATAGCCCCAACCTCTTTTTGCAGGTGTTCATTATTCATCGCAGTATCAGAAGCTGTCTTGCTCTGCTGAGGAAGTTGAAAGGTCTTCTCATTATTATTTTATTGGTGCCGTCTGTAAAAACTCTTTGACCATAAAAGCTATGTCGAAAAAGAAAACTAGGAGTGACACACGTTTGGCTAGAAACACGTCAAAGTCTGTTGCTCGAGGTCAAGACCTGCCACCGTATAACAAAGAGTCAATTTAGTATCCTGGAGACTCAGTCGGCTACAATGATTACTCTTTTGCAAAACTAGACTTAAAGATCGGCCTATCCATCCCTTAATCCATCAAAAGTCCCACCACAAGATACACGCTGACAACTGTCTCAGTGGCTCAAACGGTTACTCCCCCGATTACTCAACCAACGATTGTAGACCAAGGGTCCAATAAAGTCATACATCGGCAATTTCCATGTCCTATGGTAGACTTGGAGCCCAAGATGAAAGAAATGATGACCCAGAAAGATGATACATTGTTAAGTAGAAGGATAGATGCAAATGGATGGTTTTGGAGAAAGACCACTTTGCACCCGAAATCATGGAAGTCCCTTTACCAAAAGGATTCAAATAGTCGATGATAGAGGCGTATGATGGAGTCAAGGATCCACTCGATCATTTGTGAACTTTCATTAATTTGATAAGATTGTATGCAGTCCTAGATATAGTGACGTGTTGATCGTTTCTATCGACGCTAATAAGAGAAGCTAGGGATTGGGTAGCTACTGTAGCACCATGGTTTATCAAAAATTTTGATGAGCTTTCAAAGAGCTTTGTGGTATATTTGTTGAGTAGCAAAAGAACGCAGAAGACAGTCATTGGGTTGATGCAAGTTGTCCCGAAGAAAGATAAGCCTTAACAGAAATATTTAGCTAGGTTCGATAAGGTATACTTGGCACGAAGGACTTTCAAATGTTGGTCGTAGTAATCACATTAATGAATGGAATCAGCATTTAAGATGTCGCTCTCAAAGAACTCTCCGGAGTCGATGCATGACTTGTTGAAAAAGGGAGACAAATACGTAAATGTAGAGAAAACGGAGAAGGTCACAAAAAATCTTCGGGAAGGATGAGAACCAAAAACCCACAACCAAAAGTTACATGATGAGTAAAAGGCCTCTAATAAAAAGTTGAAAAATGAACACACGAATAGGGGTATGTGCAAGATAGATCAACTAGGAAGAGGCGAGAAGAAGTTAAGGCCTTTACTCATTTAAACACTTCGTGTGCTAAGGTATTGATGGAGATTCGAGACATAAAAGAGCTTGACTAGACAAAACTAATGGCCACATCTACTAGCAAGAGGGACAGGGACAAGTATTGTCATTTCTATAGAGACCATGGCATGACACAAAAAATTGATTTCATCTGAAAGAAGAGTTGGAGCATCTCCTAAGGTGAGGATTCATGACTAAGAATAATCGAGGTAAGAAGAAAGTCGATGACCGCCCTCCGCCTAGGGTCGGTGTAATAAATGTGATTGTTGGAGGGACAACAGCAGGTGAAGATTCAAATTCGGCAAGAAAGATTTATACCTGAAACGTTGGGGTATGTTCCATTCACAAGAAGGCAAGATTCAATCATAACGTTACTTTTGGTGAGGAAGACTTGATAAGTATGGAGGCCTCACATGATGATGCATTGGTGATCGTAGGTGACACAGAGAATTTTGACATCAAGAGGGTGCTAGTCGATGGTGATAGTGCATCAAATGTTCTTACTTAGGAGGCATTTATGGGGTTGAAAATTTTTCCAAATAAATTGTAAAATGTGTCCACCCATTTCCAAGGATTCGGAAGGACAACTATTATACCAAAAGGAACTGTAGACCTTCTAGTTATGCTAGGCACTTACCCCCCACAAGCATGGTGATTCTAACGAGATTTTTAGTTTTCTAGATGGCCAACTTCTATTAATTGATACTGGTGTCATATCAACTTATGAAATTCCCAACCAGACTAGCATGCTTCAAGAAAGCGTTGTGTTGATAGCATAAAAGGTTTGTCTACAGTCATGATATCGGACTTTGAGCCTCCAAGGGGACGGACCGAACCATTAGACATGACAGAAAAAATTTAGTATCAAAAGGATGTGCATTTAGTATTGGGGCAAACTTAAAGTTTGATGAAAAGGAGAAAATAGCGATGTTCTTGTCTAGTAGCTTAGATGTCTTTGCATGGAGTTCAGTGATATTCTGGAGATCAGCCCGTTAATGGCTCAACATCGCCTGGCATTTTACCAGGGCCAAGCCAGTAAACCATAAGAAAAGAAATATTGCTCTAGAAAGACAAGTTGCAGCGAGGGCAGAAGTTAAAAAGTTGTTGTAGGCGGGCTTCATTTGTGAGGTGCAGTATCCCGAATGGCAACAAATGTTTTCTTTGTAAAGAAATCGAATGGAAAATGGCATATGTGTGTGGATTATACTAGGTTGAATAAAGTGTGTCTGAAAGACTCGTACCTACTATCCAGAATAGACCAAATAGTAGAAGCCACGTTTGGTAATAAGTGGCTCGATGTTTTGGATGCCTTCTCTGGGTATCATCAAATTCTATGGCAGAATCAGATCAGTCTTTCATTACTGACTTTGGGACATATTGCTACACAGCCATGCCATTCTGTTTGAAAAATATGAGAACAATATATCAAAGAAACGTTAATAAGGTCTTTCAGGGCCTAATCAGTGATGTGATAGAGGTTTATGTAGATGATATGGTAGTTATGTCGCCCGGCAACATAGCTAAAATTCAATCCAAAAAAGTGCGCTTTCGATATGGCTGATGGAATTTTTTATGTTTCATGATTACACGAAGGGGCATTGAGACAAATCTAGAAAAAAATCGAGCTATCTTAGAGATGAAAAGCCCAACCACTAAAAAAGAGGTTCAAAGGCTAACGGGAAGGGTAGCGACATTGAATCGCTTCATGAGCCGAGCAACAGACAAATGTTACCATTTTTTTGAAGCAATCGGGGGCTCCATCAATTTCAAATGGACTAACGATTGTGAAGAGTCCCTAGAGTCCTTGAAGCAGTCGCTTCAACAACTACCAATCTTGACTAGGTCATACCAAGAGGATGCGTTGTGTTTATATATGGAAGTTTCAATGTTTGCGGTCAGTGTGGTGTTAGTAAAGAAGTTCTCAAAAGTGCAGAGGCCAATCTACTATGTTAGTCAAGTACTAAAAAGCACAGAAACTCGGTATAACCTTGTAGAGCAACTGGTGTTTGCGTTGATTATAGTAGATAGAAAGTTAAAGTCTTACTTCCAGTCTCATACGATGTATATCATAACTGACAAACCTCGTAAAGCAAACTTTCATTCACCTAAAACTTTCGAAAGGATGTTGAAATGGGCAATTGAGTTAAGTAAGTTTGATATTGAATTTAAACTAATGATGACTATTAGGGCACAAGCTCTAGCAAATTTTATTGTGAAACTTACAATCCTACCTATTAAGCCTATAGGGCAAGATACAGATTTAAAAAAAAAAAATTGTAGACTAATCTTTGCATGGTGAAGAGTCCACATCATGCATCATTATGATAGGTCCAGAATCAGAGGAGTTGGAATATTCACTGTGCTTTGAATTTCCAACGACAAACAATGACGTTGAATATGAGACGGTGATAACGGGCTTAATCTTGGCAGCTAGATAGGGGGTGACATGAGTCAAAATTTGTAGTGACTCCCAGTTGATAGTTGGTTAGGTAACAAAGGAGTTCAAAACAAGAGACGGTAAAATGACAACCTATTTGATGAAAGTCAGACTTACAAAGAGGGTTTGTAAGTTTCAAGATAACTAAGGTCCCTCGCAAAGACAATGAACAAGCTGACCGGCTATCTAAGCTTGCATCTGCAAACCTAAAGAATTTTCCTAGCATGATGAATGTACAAATTTTACGATAGTGGGATATTTTAATTTTAATTTACATTGTGTATATAGAGTAAGAAAAAATTTGGATTGATCCATTGATCGAATATCTCGTAGAAGACAAACTACCAAAAAATGTTTCGAAGCAAAGAGATTGAGAATTCAAGTCGCCTTGTTCACTATTATTGATGGGAAACTTGAGAAGCGATGTTTTACTATACTATGTTTGAAGTGCTTGCATTCGACGGATGCACAAGAAGTGTTACTTGAGATACATGAGAAATATATGGAAATCACTAAAGAGTGATAACCCTCGCATCCAAGGCTCTACGACATAGGTATTATCGGTCTACAACAGTCTTCCATCTTTGGAGTATGTTCGTTCTTCCCGTGGGGAATGGATATTTTGGGGCCATTGCCTGTAACGAAAGGGAAGAGAAATTTTTTGCTAGCCGCCATTGATTATTTTACCAAATGGGTATAGACTGAGCCATTTGCCATCTTCACAAAGCTAAGGTGCAAGATTTTGTATAGAAGGATGTCATATGTAGATTCAGTATACCCAGATTTATAATTACCAACAAAGGCAGGCAATTAAACAACAACAGCTTTAATGCTTTTGGTGCGAGTTATCACATAGACCACAGACTTATTTCTATCGCTCACCCTCAGTCAAATGGGTAGGTCGAAGTACAAAATTGGACTATATTGTTGGATTTGAAAATAAGATTGAAAAAGAGAATATGGGCAGACGAGTTACCTAATGTACTATAGGCGTACCACACAACCTTATGGAAACTAGTGGTGGAAAGACCTTTCAAACTATCATTCGAAATAGAAAATGTCGTCCCAATTGAAATCCTAAATGAAACTGATAGAAGGTGATATGATCCAGGAGTCGACCCGAAGAAGTCAAATCCATAACAAGACCCGTTGATTATCGAAGGAGGCCCGATGACACATTCGAGGGCAAAGCGGGTGAAAGAGGCGATGGAATTGCTTGCTCAAGCTATGGTGGACAGAGTGTCAAAGTTAATAAGTCAATGAACAAGTTTCATGTTGGGCTAGGAAGAAGAAACCAAATAGATCAACTCTGTTCAAGCAGTAAACTTGCAGTGTGGATGAAAATGTGCATAAACACTTTTGCCCGTGAGTACAATCTGGAATTGTCATGAAATTCTGCACAAGAAAAAAGGGTGTCATTTTTAACACTATGCGGTCGCATAGTGTAAAATGAATGAGACCGCATACCTATCTCCCGAGATAAAATTGAGGGCTGAAAGATGAACTATGCGACCGCATAGTACATTTTCGGGATGAGATTTTTCCTTTTTCGTGAAAGTTTCCTAATTGCATTAAAACACTATTTTTGATATCTTTGTAATTTTTTAGGAATTTATTTACTTCTTAACTAGGTTTTTAGAGTTTCCATATAAATAGATCTTATTCTTTTCATTGTATTACACAACATTATTGAGAATTAATCGAGAGGCTATTTTGCTTTCAAAAGTTGTTCTTTTTAGAACTTTGCGAACTTATCAAGTTAATCTTGTGACATTCAACATCGAGTGTGGATCATGCATTGTGTAATCAAGAGCTCATTCAAATTCTTTTTTTTTTGGTTGCTTAGCTCATTATTTTTGGTTCAAACTCTAAACCGAATTATTTTTCGGGCTTTCTTGGGATCGTCAATCTTTTACGGGGTTGCGTAGCGATTGTTACTACGTGGTTCTCATCAGTTGGTATAAGAGAATGGCTATAAAATAATCAAGGTTATATATTTTATTGTTTGACTCTTGTTTTCTTCTTTTTTACTTGTTCTTCGCGTTATTCGAGTCAGTTATTAGTTTTTGAGTTTTGATCCAAAAAAGTACAAAAAAAAAGAGAGTCAAAGATGTTTTTTGGGCTATTCAAGAGTCCAAATTAATTTTTTTTTTGTTTCGCTGAATTTGTAGTCGAATTCCCAAGTTTAAAAAATCCAAAAATTAAAAAATCATTATTATTATTATTATTTTCGAGAATTTTCAGCAGTTTTCAATTTTCAATTTTTAAGTTAAAAAAAGGAATTGTTCAATTTCATTCCATTTTACTTTTTTGAATTTTTCATTACTTTCATCTATACAACTCCTCACTTCCTTCTTGTTCTTGAGTCATTCTTCATTTTTTTTCTTTTCTCCTATCACAATTCGTGATCATACTCGGTTGGATCCACATGAGCATATTTTGTTGAGTTTACTTTGTTCTTTGAAGTACTTGGGCGAAAGTATTGAGTGGTAAAAGGTAGAGTAGTAAGACTAATAGAGGGAAAAAGTCATTAATTGAGTGATACATGAGTGATCATTTGTGAGGCAAGAATTCTATAGAATTAGGATGTCAAATAGAGAGGGTTACAGTTCAATCAGGCAGCTAAATCAAATCAACATGACAGAGGATGTAATAAGGCGGTTTGAAAGGTTGCTTGGAGATTTGAGTGAAAGGCTTGATAGGTTAGATACATCGGTGGCAAGTTTTTATATGGGACAATCGAATGCAAGAGACTGGGTAGGTGGGAGCCTAGGATGGAGGTACATGATGAGGGTGCATCGATGGTGGGTGATATGGGTAGGATGAGAAATAGAGGAGGTAGATTGGAAAGAGGTGGTAGAAATAATTTTGGAGATGAAGTAGACGGGAATACGTGCAATATTAAGATGTCAATTCCACCATTTAAAGGAATGAGTGATCCTGAGGCTTATCTAGAGTGGGAGAAAAAGGTAGAGTTGATATTTGAGTGCCATAATTATTCGAAGGAAAAGAAGGTGATAATAGAAGTTCTTGAATTTGTTGACTACACTATAACTTGGTGGGATCAAGTGGTTACATCAAGAAAGAGGAATCGGGAGTGAACGATTAGTACTTGGGATGAGTTGAAGACTATCATGCAGAAGCGGTTCATGCCTAGTCACTATTACATGGAGCCGTATTAGAAATTGCAATGTTTATATCATGGGTCGAAGAGTATGGAAGACTACCATAAAGAAATGGAAATCTCGATGATCAAGGCGAATGTGGAAGAGGATCGGGAAGCCACCATGGCCCATTTCTTAAATGGGTTGAACGAAGACAATGCAAATGTTGTGGAGTTGCAACATTATGTGAAGATCGAAGACATGTTGCATGTGGCCATGAAGATGGAGAAACAGTTGAAGAGGAAGGGGACAGCTAGGTAACCATTGGGTACTTCGAGTTCTAACTCATCTTGAAAATCGAGGTGTGATAACAAAGGAGATGGAGCTGATTCGAAAGAAAGGACTGAAATACCAAAGGGGAAAGATGATGGTGCTAGCAGAACAACCCCCAAAGCAGAGCCACAGCCAGCCAGAAATCGGGATATCAAGTGCTTCAGGTGCTTGGGAACAGGACACATCCTTCTCAATGCCCAAACAAAAGGACTATAATCTTGCACAATGGAGAGGTGGTGAGTGACAGTGTTGCTGATAATGAAGGCATGCCAGCATTGGAGGAGGTTAGTGAAGGAGGCAACTTGGAATTTGCTGTTGGAGAGTTACTGGTCATGAGACGAGCTCTTAATACTCAAATCAAGGCAGATGACTTGGAGCAGCAAAGAGAAAACATATTACATACACGATCTCACGTTAACAATAAGGTGTGTAGCATGATCATTGATAGAGGAAGCTGTACTAATGTAGCTAACATCTTGTAGAAAAATTGGGATTAACTGTATTAAAACACCCAAAATCCTATAGGTTATAATGGCTAAATGAATGGGAGGTTCATTACCCTTGCGCCATTAACACCAGGACAAGTGTATGAAGACCAAATCAAATTGAAAATGAGGAAGAAAAGAGAGTGAAAGAATTAGAAAAAAGGAGAGAAAATAGTGAAATTGTGAGCACGAGAGAAAATATTGAGGTGGCTAGTAGAGAGCAAATGAGAGAGGAGCCACATTAGGGAAAAGAAAGAGAGTTTTCCGGGAGGAGAGAAAAGCCGAATGTAAGTTTCTTTGCAAATGGGAGTGAGTTGAAAAACTCTATAAATGAGAGGCAACAAATAGAATAGAAGAGCTTGCCCCACACA
>CAIGRO010231557.1:0-24845 GCA_903798355.1 Fraxinus baroniana | reverse complement strand
ACGAGGTCACATATTAGTGTTGAGTTACATTTGTTGGTCACATATTATTGTTCAGTCAAATATTGTCAGAATTTTTAGGTCACAACTTAATTACTTGGTCACAGATAACAAAAAACTTGGTGACACACCACCAATGTCGTCGCCCCCGCCACAAAATCGCCACTGCCTGACGACGACGACCACCACCACCACCCAAACCATCAACAATAACCACCAACGCACAACACATCACTCAATAAAAAAAAGGGCAGCGAACCAACCACCCGATCCGCCGCTGCCGCTGCCACTCCCACAACACAACCAACAGCACCACTCGGGAAAAAAAATAAATTAAAGGCTCCTACGGCAGTTGCTACTCGCAGCAGCTGCCAGAGGGGAGGGGGAGGTGGAGGGGCAAGGGCGGGGAGAGAGAGAGAGAGAGATGGGGGGGGGCGGGGGGGGGGGGGGGGAGGGGGGGGGGGGGGGGGAGGGAGGGGGAGGGAGAGGGAGAGAGAGAGGGAGAGAGAGAGAGAGAGAGTGATTGAAAAATTAGGGTTAGGGATTTTATATCACTTGAGTTTTGAAAAATAAAGTTTGATCCCTGATTTTTGAATTCTAAACTTTAAATCTCTGGACCCATGTAATTTCCTCATATTTTTAACTACATGGTAACTAAAGGAGAAGTTAAAAGATCATTTTATGCATTAAGTATAATTTAGATACACGTGTTTTGCAAAGATCTGGTATTTGTCGTTTTCATTAACTAAAAGTCGTCGACTTTTGTTAATTTGAGCTTTGTATTTATTACATACGTTCAATGATGGATCATCTCTTGTCTAACGATGACACTAGACATGATTGCAAATAGACGTTGGAGCTCGACACTTCATAATTTTGACTTTTCGTCGATTTAAAATTCAAAATAAAAACTACAAAAAAAACTGTATAACTTCTCTACTAATTTGAAATTCAAAATTTTCAGTTGACATTTGAAAGTGACATTTGCAAGGTTAGAATACATCCAGTGTTCAAAAGTCAGTCAAATCCCTGGATCCTATGAATCAATTCATAGACCAAATTCTCACAATAAGAAGCTTGAGCAATAAATCGCACATGATTTTAAAGTGTGGAAACAATAAATTAACTTCGATGGATAGTATAAATAAGATTACCTTTTGATGGAAATATGTGAAATTCCATAGTCTTTGTAAGTTTTAAAAACTTCGTTGGATCAATTATATGCACGTGAACACCCAATAAGGCCAGACCATCATCTTCTTTTTACTAAATTGTAGTGACAGCTCTCAAAGAAGCAAGTACAAATGTGTATTGGATTTTAATGAGAAAAAAGTAGAATGAATAGGGTTTCAGTGAAAGAGAGAAAAATAATGGTATTTAATTATTTATAGAATCCACCGGACAATCCTAACGGGCCTACATTTTTTCTTCATATCAAGAATATGGGCCCCTATTTCTTAACTACATCAAGGATACAAAAATGCGAAAAATTATCTTTGTGACCAAAATCTACCTTTGTGACCATTATTTTGGATACAAATTTAGCTTTGTGACCATTATTCTGGATAACAGTTTACAGGATGCAAAATTTGTCATACTAATGTGAACCATGTCACAATCACATATTACGGAATACTTGAGCCCGCTAATTTATGAAATGCAACACAAAACATCGATGTGACCATGATTTGAATCTGTGAACATACTGTGTCTATGTGACCATAGTTGCGTATATAAATCGCCATATATTGTTGTGATCGAAATGTATCATTGTGACCATTATTTTGTTCTATGAAAATAATTTCTCCATGTATTTACTACCCTCCATTATCTAAGATATAATCATTAAATGTGACTTGCATTGAGTGAATTGTGACCTTACTATTATTTGTCACTAACATTGTCTTGTGCACTAAAACAAAAAAGGGTTATGTGAATGTCTGCTTGATGTACGGAGAACAATCATTGTTGGCGTTGCTTGATCGTAATTACTATTATGTAAAGCTTGTGGACACGGTAATGATAGAATTTGGTTTGGATTTTCTAAGGCGGCGGTCACAATAAACTATTGATTGAAAATTGATCTACCTCTAGTCAGAATAAGTACTAACAACAATGTTTTGTCGTACACGACTCTTAAAGGTATGGATTGTTAGCCTTCCAAATATCCCATAAATATTGAGGTCACAGATTTAGAAATTGGACAACAGTGTCTCAGTTTCCAGCAGTCAAGATAGTTGCGGATAATGTAAAATCTAGAGGAGAGTTATTTTCGTTACATGAAATAGCATCTCCTATATGTGAAGTAATAGTAGAACCATTACGTGACATTAATGAACATGAGGCCACATTTGTATCCGTTCCTGATGAGAGAAATGTAGAAGATGGTAAGGTGTTTCATAATAAGGAGATTTTAAAATTGAGCCTGTGTTTTTATGTCATACAAAACATGTTTGAATTTCTGGTTGTTCGATCAGACAAGGGAGAGTATCTTATCACGTATTCACATGATGAGTGCAATTGGATATGCAGGTCTTCAAGGTTGGGGAAAAAAAGAGCTCTTTATGATTAGAGAGATTAGTGATGGTCACACATGTTCTTCAAATATAGTATTAGGATCTCATAGGCAAGTGTCAACGTTCATAGTGTCCTCTTTCATCAAGTATAAGTATACATCGTCGCATACTATATACACTCCCAACGATATATGTAATGGCATCTTATATACTTATGAAGTTTCTTTGAACTAAGTTAAAGCTTGGAGATCCCATGAAAAGACTTTGAAAATGATCAGGGGTGATCCTAAAAAGTTATTCCAACAGCTATCGAGCAACTTTTACATGCTTGAATGGACGAATCCTAGAACAGTTACAGGAATACTGGCTGATAGTCACAATAACTCAAGTACTACTTCATGGCACTTGGTGTATCAATTAGATGGTGGTTACATTGTTGACCTATCATTGTTGTTGATGGCACATACTTTATTATAATGACCTATACCAATCCTGAGAAAGATATAAAGAACTACAAGTCCTTTGATCCCACCATGATTATGAGAGTTGGCGTATCGTGAGCTATTTCTATGATTGATTAACATTTAGGAAGCGTCAATTTGTAGAGATGATGTGCAACAACGAATTTTTACAAATAGATCCTGATGAGGTTATAGAATATTTGGATGACCTAGCGGAAAAAGCTTATACTTGGACTGGACCTAGCGCCACTGAGAGTACCAATAGGTCACGAACCACAGGAAATCCCACTAGCACATGTATCTATCACTTAGGAAGGGGTATATCCTTAGAGCCAAAGTACCCTCATTAGAGAACTAGAGACCCTACATGTTAAGGACTTGAAATTTACATAGAATGTATCCGTGTTGAGTCTCTAGGACCCTATTTTGTTTGTGAAGGAACCCATCATCTAGTGCAAGAGTGTAATACTTTTGATGCCATGAGGAGGGTTTATGAGGAACACTGTAACGCCTTAGGCACATACAAAAGGTCCCATACTCCGTTTTCAGAAACCTACAATCCTGGGCGGAATAACCTCGATTTCAGCTAGAAATCTAAAAACCAGCAACCTGTCCGGCCATCTATATCATTTAATACACCTTCATATCAGCCCACAACTTCTAGGAACTCTTTAGAAGGTACCTTACATGCTTTTATAAGGCACAAGGTAAGATAAATCAGAAGTTTGAGACTATGATTACTCAAGCAGTTGAGGAAAACAAAAAGATAAAAAATCATATGTCTAAGTTGACTAATGCCTTAACTGTAGCTGAGCGTGGGAAATTCTCAGCTCAGCCTCAACTAAATCTTAAGGGAAAACACATGGCACAAACTTTAGGACCAAAAGAAAACATTTTTAAGGAAGTGAATACCATAACCTCTAGATCAGGGAAAGTCATAGAACTAATCCCCAAGCCTAAGAAAACTGAAAAGGAGTCTAGTGAGAGTAGCGCTAGTGAGGAAGTGGTGGAAAACCTGGTTAGAGTGCCTTTTCCTCAAGCTCTTAAGCCTACACCGAAGTCTACCGATCAATATAGTGAAATCCTAGAACACCTCAAGCAAGTAAAATCAATCTGCCTCTCTTGCATGTGATTTCTTAGGTTCCTACATATGCCAAGGTCCTTAAGGACTTGTGCACTATGAAGAGAAAGTACCATGTCAAGAAAACTGCTTTCTTAACTGAGCAAGTGAATGCGGTGATTGAACAAAGGATCCCACCGAAGTATAAGGATCATGGTTGTCCTACTGTGTCTTGTATCATTGGAAATTGTGAGTTTGTACAAGCTGTTCTTGATTTAGGGATAGGCGTAAATCTTATGCCTTAAACAATTTAATTGTTGTTAGGTTTAGGTGAGATAAACCTTTTCATGGTCTTACAATTAGCTAATAGGTCCACCATCAGGCCTAGGGGATAGTTGATGATGTATTGGTTCAAACTGATAAATTTTACTAGCTTGTGGACTTCTTGGTTTTGGATGTAAATGTTGGTTCTAAAATCCCTATTATTTTTGGTAGACATTTTCTTGCTACGGCTAATGCTCTTATAAATTACATGAATGGTCTAATGAAACTTTCTTTTGGGAACATGACTTTAGAAGTCAATATTTTTCACAACACAAAGCAGCCACGCGAGGATGATGAGTGTCATCAAATATTCATGATTGATGTATTCACTCAGGAGCAAACACCGACTTCGACCCTCTAAATTCTTTTCTCTTAAATTCTGAAATCCTAGCTAGTTTTGATGATGAAGAGTATACTATCATTTGTTTGTAGGATTATGGAGTATCACCATGGCAGCCCAAGTTTGAAGAGTTGCCAGAAAGGACAGGACAGAAGCTATCAAGCATTGAGAATCCTAAACCAGAATTGAAACCTCTGTCTTCAGGACTAAAACATGAATTTCTTGGACTGGGTGATACCTTTCCCATAATTATCTCTCCAGACTTGAATGCATGACAATGTAAGAAACTATTGAACATTCTGAATGAGTATTGATCGGTATTAGGCTGGACCATAGCTGATATTAAATGTATTAGCCCTTTAACTTGCTCACATAGGATTTATCTAGAAGATATAACTAATCCTAGGAGAGACCAACAACGTAGGCTAAATCCCACAATGAAAGATGTAGTGAAAAATGACGTGCTTAAATTGTTAGATACATGTATCATTTACCCTATTACGAATAGTAAATGGGTTAGTCCTACACAGATAGTTCCTAAAAAGTCAGGAATCATAGTAGTGAAAAATGAATTAGGAAATTGTTCCCACAAAACAGTTACTAGTTAGCGCATGTGCATAGATTATAGGAAATTAAATGTTGCCACCCATAAAGATCACTTTCCTCTCCTATTTCTAGATGAAATTTTAGAGCGTGTAGCTAGCCATCCTTTTTATTGTTTTCTTGGTGGCTACTCTGGTTACTATCAAGTTGAAATTGCATTAGAGGACCACAAAAAGATCACATTTACTTATCCCTTTAGCACTTATGCTTTTGGTATAATGCCATTTGGACTTTGTAATGCTCCTGCCCCATTCTAAAGATGCATGACTAGTATATTTTGTGAGGAAAAATGGCTAATTTTAAATTGGGAAAAGTGTCATTTCATGTTACCTTTAGGAATTGTCTTAAGGCATGTGATTTCTTTTAGAGGAATAGAGGTTGACAAGTCTAAAATTAAACTAACCTCTAAATTGCCTATACCTAAGATAATAAACGATGTTAGATCATTTTTAGGCCATGTAGGTTTCTATAGAAGGTTTATACAAAACTTTTCATCTATCTCTATACCATTGTGTAACTTTCTAAATAAAGATGTCGTTTTTTACTGGACTCCCGAATGTCAAAATGCATTTAAAATACTGATTGACAAAGTCACTTCAACATCCATCATGTAACCACCTGATTAGACACTACCGTTTGAAATCATGTGTGATGCTAGTGATTAAGAGGTAGGTGCGGTTCTTGGGCAAAGTAGAGAAGGTAAGCCTTTTGTGATTTACTATGATAGTAGAACTTTTAACAGTGCTCAAATGAACTATTCCACTATTGAAAATGAGTTACCAGCCGTAGTCTTTGAGCTTAATAAGTTTAGATCTTATTTGATTGGCTATCATATTATAATCTTTACAGATCATGCAACCCTTAAGTACCTTCTTGCAAAGAAGGATGTTAAGGCGCAGTTAATACGATGGATTTTGCTTTTGTATGAATCTGACATCACCATTAAAGATAAGAAGAGAGTGGAGAATTTGGTGACCGACCATCTATCAAGGCTAAATTTCAAGGATAACGCAATCACATTCAATTAGAGATGAATGTTCAGATGATAATTTGTTTTCTGTCTCTTCTCTACCATGTTTTGTTTACATTGTGAACTATTTGACCGTAGGTGAGATTCCTAAAGAGTGGAACGAACAGGACAAGAGGAAGTTCTTGGTCGAGGTACATAATTTTTATTGGGATGATCCATGTCTATTTAAATACTGCCTCAAACAAATTTAAGACGTTGTGTCCCTGATGAAGAGATACCTAGTGTGCTAATATTTTTTTTCATATCCAAACATGTGGATAACACTTTTCTATAAAAAAGATTGCTACAAAAATTTTACAATGTGGTTTCTACTAACCTACTTTATTTAAGGATACTAATAATTACTGTAGATCTTGTGACAGATGCCATAAATGAAGTGTTTTGTCCCGAGTAACATGATGCCCCTAAATCCCATTTTGGTAATTGAAATATTTGACTATTGGGGAATTGATTTCATGGGACATTTTCCAACTTCTTTTAGTTATTTGTATATTATTATGACAGTAGATTACGTGTCCAAATGGGTAGAAGCATTAGCTTGTAGGGCTAATGACAATAAAACAATTGTTAAATTTCTGAAAGAAAATGTTTTATCTCGATTTGACACACCACATGTTATTATTAGTGATAGATGCACACACTTTTGCATTGAGGGAAGTACATATAGAAGAGGAAGGTACATTTAGAAAATCTCAATTGAATGAGTTGGAAGAATTGAGGAACGACGCTTCTGAGAGTTCTAGAATCTACAAGGTAAAAATGAAAGCTTTTCATGATAAAAATATTCTTAGAAAAACATTTGAACCAAATCAAAAAGTATACTTGTATGATTCTAGACTTCACAAGCACTCAGGAAAACTTAGATATAGGTGGAGTGGACCTTTTGTGGTAAAACAAGTTTTCGATGATGAAGCCATTGAAATTGAGGATCCTAATGATGGTAGGGTATTTAAAGTGAATGGGCGGCGTCTTAAGATCGTTTATGGACAACATGTGCCTACAGTGGAAGAGACTCCTCTTGTAGACCCTATTTACCACCCTTGACATCCATCAGGTTAACCATCGTTCCGACCCTATGTTGATTTACTCCAGTATTCGGTGATACTCTTCTTTTTCCCTTTGGTAGGTATGTTTAGACATTGAGGACAATGTCTGATTCGGTTGGGGAGGAGAGTTGCATAGTTTGTTGTGAATTGCATAGTCATCAAGGAATTTTTTTTAGAAGAAAAAAAGCTTACATTTTAGGGGGGAGGGTTAGAATGGTACTTAGTTTATTCGGGGTGAAAGTCACGCATTTCGAGGCAAAACGATCAGTTTTGAACTTTCCGAGATCAACATATGTTTTCAAGTTTAAAAATATTTTTAGAACCAAATTCATGGTATCCACACACTCCCTCTGGTTTAAAATGTGTTTTGACAAGTTTTGGGGGCTTTGGAAAGCCGAGTTACAAAGTGGATCAAATACCGAGTTTTTAGTGCAAATTGACCAAAAACAAGTTTTCGAAGAGTTGAATAGGTTTTAAAATTTTTCCATGTTGCATATACTCATTACATATATTTGAACTTGTATAGCACAAATATCGAGGCATCTGAGGTCTCCAATGGTCGGGAAAAAAATCTCCTTAGTGGTAGTCTATGCGACTGTATAGACTAACCATCAATGCGGTCGCATATAGAGCATCAGGGCCTAAATTGGCCCTGAATGTTTGCTTTATGCTACTGCATTATATTCCTCTATGCGGTTGCATAAAAGAAAACAAATGCCTAGATTTGTTTTAAATACAAAAACACACTGACATATTTACACACACACGGGAACACCAACACCTCTATACATTCACACACACGACACCTCTCCACTTTAACACACACACCACTTATTAAATTCACATATTCATCTAGACTCTTGCATTCTCCAACATCTACGAATCTCTTAAGGTATGTTATTTTGTCTTGCCCTTTCTTTTATGCAAGATCTAATTGCACTTTGGGAATGAAATTAGATGATTGAAAAGGAGTATGGGGATTAGGTAGTGATGGAGTGTTAGACAATGAGTTGAATTAAACAAAAAATTGGGCTTGATTAACACTATGGTTTTGGAATTTTATGAAAAGGTTCAAGTGCCTTCAAAGTGTTCGATAAAATGACTAGGAGAAAATTGATATTGAATTAGGGTTCAATTCGAATGTGACATGATTTCTATGTGTTTTGGCTTGATTTTTGTGTTAGATTTCATTGATAAATTCATTTGGAAATACCAACTCCCAAATTTGCACACGTAGCCATGACATGAGTAGGTGAAAGTCACTTCACGTCACCCACCTCATCCCTCGGTTTTCTAACTCAAACGAAGTCCGTTTGACCTCAAACTTGAACATATGTTAGACTAATGTACATTTCTTCATATGCTTGGAGATTGCTCGAGAAAATTTCAATTTTTCTCAATGGTGTTTGGGGGGCGAGCTTGCTTGGCCGAACATGATTCTAAATGCAAAGTTTTCTTTATCTTAGTAGATATCAGGTTCATGCTCTACAATTTGAATCTTTTTGAAAATACCCATGTTTCATTAACATATTTAGTTAAGCATGGCATCGTTACATTACATCATGTTCTGTTTGGTCTATTACTTGGATTCTTTGCTTGTAACATAAGTTTAGGAGTTTTTGATGCTCATGTTCCATCTATTATCTCTAAGTACTACGATATTCATTTATGCATTATAGCTAGCTTACATGTTTTAATTCTTGTTGTGTTTGTAGAAGCTTTCTAAGCACACCTCCAAAGGAAAGGAAAAAGTGGCTTCTACTTCGGGTATTGTATGAACAAGAGGACCTGAAGGAAAAATACGGAGATTCTTGGATCAAGAGGCTACCACACGATACTCAAATGTTATTGACCACTAGGCACTACTCCCAGAACGACCACTCAGATTAGAAGATTTTCCCGGATTTGAGATTGTGACTTTGGTACAAAACTGCAGTTGGGATAAAGTGGTTGAATGACTTCACCCGGGCCTAGTTCGTGAATTTTATGTGAACTTCAACAGTAAGATAGACACTTCAGGATCCAAGCATCTATATCGAACATGGGTAAGTGACAAATGGATCATGTTTACACCCGAGGCAATACATGATTATTACCAATTATCACGGGATAACATAGTTCCCATTTCTGGAGGCTTCTCATGGAACATGGGAAATATTGCTTGGGCGTGAGAATGCATGGCCATTACAGACTCCAGTATGGTATTAGATCGAGCTTACAACATCCATAGCCATTCTATGGTTATTTATTTGCCATAACATCGAGCCAACTTCACATAGGACGACATTCAACGATCCAGCTGCCAATTTCATCTATCACTTGGGTAGAGGGCAGAAGATTGACTTGGCCACCTTTATTTATGAACATATTCGTTCCCAAGGTGTCTGGGATACCGCCATCATTCCCTGATTTTTCCAAGTTTGATTAGTGGGATATGCAAGAGTGCGAGCGTTACAATTCCATCTGGGGAGCTTCCTGAAAGACCTAACCTTTTTGTAAAATGCTTTATCTTAAAGGCTTAGGATCGAGCTAGGGATAAACACAAGAGAAGCAAGAAAGAGAGCGATTGAGACAGCAGTAGGCTGTACAAGGGCAAGGGACAGAGGACGCTGAGATGCCTGAGCCACCACCACCACCACTGGACATTAATATACAGTTGTTGAGACAAATGTTTGCCAGTATAACTTGTTCTAGCCAGGATATCAATAGTCTTCAACATGCTATAGGCGCTATGGGCATGGATATCCATACAATGAGGAATGATATACTGAGCACTAGGAACTTTACTTCCAGTGCCAGTAGAGAGTCATTGGCAGCGAGACGGGAGGTTGAGGTTTTGAATGGACGACTGAATAACTATGTGGACAGAGTCAATAAGATTTAATTAAGGTCTAATAAGACTTAGGACTACTTGGGTAACATCGAGAATGAAGTACAGGATAGTATCTACACATTCAGAGCATAGAGGCCGAGCTCACACAGTAGTTCGAGATGATACAATAGATATTCGCACGACTCTCTCCACCATCAACTGATGGTGCATCCGGCTCTAGTTTCCATCCACCACCCCTGTACTGATTAGGGTAGTACTTTGAGCCCCATTTTCTTTACTTATTATACATTCGTCCTGTTCTTTACGTACTTTTTCAGTTTTGCATTTTGTGATTATCTATACATTGAGGACAATGTTTCAAATAAGTCTGGGGAGGGCGTTCATTGTTTTAAAGCAATATTTTTTATTTTATTTTTATTTATTAATTTATTTTTTGTGATTGCATGTTTAAAAAAATTATTTTTGCAGTTTTTATTAATCTATTTTCATTTTTTTTATTTTTTTTCTAGCATTAGATAATACATGTATTTTTGTGTGCTTACTTGGGTTTGATAACTATGCCGGCTATGATGTGACTATTGGAACACATATCAACTGTGAATAATGAAAATAATGTAGTATTAGATTAGTCAAAAACATGTTTATGTGAAACTTATGTTTGGCATATTGAGTTAGTGATGTGTTTCAGTATTTAGAAAATTGTTGAACATAGTAAGTAGAATCGAATAACCTTTATAGTCTTGATCCATAATCCAATTATGGGGTAGTTTGGAGATGATTAAGCTGTTATAGAGGAACATAGAGATGAGTAAGGATTCCACGCATATATTTGTGCCCGTTACTGTCGCTAACTGGAGTGGAAATATTAATAGCCTTTTGTTTGAGAAGAAAAACGACGATTTTGGCTTGCTTTATGCTCTCTACATTCCTGCTTCATGCTCACTACCTTGTGCTATTGTCCCTTCTCTTTTCTCCTGCCTTGGTGGCTGATCCTTGTGGCTATAATATTTTCCATCCTTAGTCCTTTGTGGGCATTTTCAAGAGCAACCGGTTTTGGCATAGTAGTTTGGGATTTGGTTAGTAATTGTGGTGTCAATTGGTCATAACCGAGCTCAAATTTCATGAAGATTCAAGTTCATGATTCAACAATTAGTATCAGACCATTGGTTGGTGCGAAATTCGATAAGAAATCAACGGGAGAAGAAAAAGCTAATTCGCGATTTTTTTAAAGGAACCGAACTTGTTTCGCTCGATTCTGGCCAAACCAGTAACCGACCGAAAAATTCATGGCCATACCTGTGTCTTGCATGATGAGGTGCATTTCAGAGTGGTGTGCGTGATGGAGTAGGCTATCGGTGGCGGTGGCACGTGGTGCTTCAATGGTGATGCATGGCGGCTGATCTCGGCAAGCTCTTTTCTAGCAGTTTGCTTATTTTAATTTCGT
Source organism: Fraxinus baroniana (assembly GCA_903798355.1). Taxonomy (NCBI): domain Eukaryota; kingdom Viridiplantae; phylum Streptophyta; class Magnoliopsida; order Lamiales; family Oleaceae; genus Fraxinus; species Fraxinus baroniana. The sequence goes on along the minus strand of CAIGRO010231557.1, from coordinate 13,191 downwards.
GAACATACTGATATTGTTAGTTTTGTGTTTCAAGTTATACAATCAAATTTGGACAATTTTACCCTTGGGCATCTATGATTTAATTTTTTGCTCGGTTGGTTGCTGTAGACTTTAGTACGAATAGTGGTGGCCCTAAAGTAATAAATTTTCATATCTTATAATTTACGGACTCAGATAGGTCCGCTTTGGAAAAATGGCCAATCTCGTTTAAATTTCAGCATTGGCGCGTCTCGTGTGGAGTGACATTACGATTTGGGTTACCGTGAAGGGATAATCATTCATTGTGCTAGAAATTTAGGAATTATTTGCCGTATTTGAAGTGTTGAATTTTGACTGCAAGTTGGTAATTGTGTTTGGGGGCACTTTAACTGTTGTTTAGTCTCTACGTGAGATTACATTGCATGGAAATTTAAATTTTGTTGATAGACTTCGTGTTGCATTGGCTATTTCGTTAGAATTACTTTGTGTGATCTATTTGTGCATTTTTTGTTGTTCTGTTTTTTTTTTCAAAATGTCTTCACATTTCGAAATTGGAATTTTCAATGTGAAAGGTGATTTTTCAATTTGGCAACAAAAGATGATGGGGATTTTGGTTCAACAAAAAAGTTTTAAAGGTCATAGATGACAAATTTTCTGCAAATTTAACAGAAACACAAAAGGAAGAATATGATGAACTTGCTTACACTCAATTATTTTACACCTATCCGACACCGTTTTGAGAAAAGTTGGAAAACTTGATTTCACTAAAGAACTTTGGACTTATATTTGCTCAAGTCTACTTCTAATAAGTTATACTTTCTTGAAAGACTTTTCAGCTTTAAAATGGATCCTTCAAAGGATCTTGATTACAATTTGGATGTTTTTAACAAGTTGGTTCGAGATATTATTAATTGTGATGAGAAAGTGTCTGATATGTATAAGGCTATTATTTTCCTGAATTCTATGTGTGATTTATATAGACTTGTTAAGAATGCAATTAAGTATGGTAAAGACACTTTAACACTCGAGATTGTTGTATATTCCCTTAAGAGTAAGGAGATGAAGATTAAGGCTGAAAAAGAAGATAAAAGAAGTGGTGAGTTGCATATGATGAAGAGTAAAATAAAGTTTAAGCAGATGAGTTTGGGTAGAGCTCAAGACATTAATGGTGATTCGAGTAGTGACTCGAGTGATGGGGGTGGTAAGAAGAAGGGCAAAAGATGGGACAAGTCTAGTGGTAGAAAGTGTTACAGTTGTGGTAAGGTTGGATACTTTATTAGGGATTGTCCCAAGAAGGAAAATGATAAGCAGAATGGTAAGATGAGAGGTGAGGCGAATTTGGTTATAAGGTTAAGTGATGACCCTAGTGAGGTTTATTGAGTGTAAACCCAGTTACTGCATGTGCATTCCTGTGTAATCCTTTCTGGATGTATGTGATTGCTTAATACGGTTGCATGATTATATGTTGCACTTCAATGTGTTTTGATATATGCATTTGCATGAATTTTGAGAGCGATTTAATTACTTGGTGTAATTGTTTGCATGTATAGTGGGTTGGGTTGCAGTAGTAGTGTGTTGTATGTCTTTTGGTAAGGTGAAATATAGATACCTAAGGGTATATTGGTGATTCTACTGGGGATGTGGAGTGTGACATTTGGATAACGAGTGAAGAGGTGTTCAAATGTTAGAATCATTTATTTCTATAAGACCCTAATCAGGTGGAGTGTGAGAGAGACACTTCTATCACTTTTGTTAGGTGGGGACCCATTATCCACTTAAGTTTGGAGAAGTTATGTGGTGATAGAGGATTATCCTAAGGACTTATGATCTATTGTGGCTTATCAGTTAGACATGGGTTGAGTGATTAGTCTAGTGAGCATGGTGGGCGACGAGGTGAGATATGTGTTCTCGAGGTGTGAGCAACATAGAATGAGATAGGATAAGTGTGGCGAGACCTTTTCGTGAGATCATTTATGCATTTGTTTCATATATGTCGATTGTGTGCTTGATTAACTTGGTGTTAATCTATTGTTCTGTATGAACGTGTCTTTGTGAAAAGATCTATGTGTTATCCTATATGATATCTCCATTGCATGTTTATTTCTCTTAATTGATTACTATAAGTATCCTATATGGAGTAGGTATGATATGTGTTTCAGGTTCGAAACACGAGGTAAGGTCTGTGATTTCAATTTTATTGGTTACTTTGATTATGGAAGTATAAACTATGTGTTTTGGTTGCTTGCAGATTTATTGGGAATCAAGGTAGAGATTTGTTGGGTTTTGATACCCAATAAATCCTGGGCGATGATGTTAAATTGTTTTTTAGTTCGGATTATACTTCATAGGCTTGGCCGATGGCTGAAGTTGTATATCGACACTACAATTGTATAAACCAATCATATAACCTATTTCGGCCATTCGAAGTAGCCTAATCTAATTAGTGCTGCTCAAGGTCCAACCCAAAACTCTTGGATGGCTTTCATTTGTTGACAACCTACTTATTTCCTATTGGGCCTAATTATGTTCTAACCCTAAAAGCCAATATCCAACCCTTATATATTTGTGCCCGTTACTGTTGCTAACTTGAGTGGAAATATTAATAGCCTTTTGTTTGAGAAGAAAAACAACAGTTTTGGCTTGCTTTGTGCTCTCTGTATTTCTACTTCATGCTCACTGCCTTATGCTATTGTCCCTTCTCTTTTCTCCTTCCTTGGTGGTTGATCTTAGTGGCTATAATATTCTCCATCCCTAGTCCTTTGTGGGCAGTTTCAAGAGCAACCTATTTTGGCATAGTGGTTAGGGATTTGGTTTGTAATTGTAGCGTCGATTGGTTTAACTGAGCTCGAATTTCATGAAGATTATTTAACATGATTATTAGTGAATTTTCCTCCTCTACCCGTGTTTTTTCCCTAGTTGGGTTTTCATATAAATCTTGTGTTCTTATGATTGTTATTTTTATCTTACCCATTATCTCGTCTTTAATATTCATAATAATTAGCTCAATTTCTTACCAATGGTATCAGAGTAAATTGACATCGTTTTATTTCTAACAAGTGGTATCAGAGCCAATGTTTGACATCTCTTGAGAGAACTGATTTGATTTTGTATTAGAGAGAGGTTTCATCAACTTAAAACGAAGTTTCATTGTTTCGGGATAACAAATATCAAGTTTGATATTTCACTTTTGGATGGCAACACTTAATTTTTTTTATGGCAGATTTTATGTTTGGACTTGGAGGAGAAGCAACGTAATGAGTAAGTTTTGATCTTGTTGCTCGTGATGATAATTTGAGCAAATTTTGTAATTTAAATGTAGTTAATTGTGAACTTGATGATTTTTTTGTTTGTGGTGATTTGAGCAAGTTTGGTGCCCAAGGTAATTCTGCTGGTAAACAATGTTTGGATTCAGTTCACAGTTGTTGAGTTTGTCCTTGGGGCTTTGTGAAAGAGGTGGAGTCTTTTGTTTGGAGATTTTTTTGGAGTTTGTTAAAGAGTTAAGTTTTATTCATTGTAGTAGAATTCCTGTCAATGTGGAGTTTGTTAGAATTGGGTTGTGACTGGAATTCTTGTTGAGTATTTGATTAAAAATACCACTGGAAGACTATTGGGAGTTGGTAGTAGATTTGAATATGTCTTGAAGGAGTTCAAGAAGGATAAGGAGAAGGGTTCGCAATTTTGATAGTTTTTCTATTCTATTTCAACTCAAATATTTTGTTACAAATTTTACCTATTGTATTAGGATTTGATTTTATGTTAAACATTTCAATGTAATAATTCTCCTAGCTTGTTAGGAATTCTTTGATTATAAATATGTGGTGTACAACACATATTAAGATTGACAAATTTATTAACTTGATTGTTTGGTCCACAGAGATCTTTTAAAATCCTCAATTATTAATTATTAGTGAATTCTCCTTATTTGTCTGTTGTTTTTTCCCTAGTTGGATTTTCAAGTAAATCTTATGTTCTTGTGATTGTTATTTTCATTTTGCTTGTTATCAAGGGCGGATCCAAGAGATCATGTTGGGGGAAGATGAAATTTAAAATAAGCACAAATTTTCATAAAGAATATAACATAAAATTTCATTACTAGATTACCTATTGAAGTTGTGTTTGTCGAGCTTTAAGTGCGTAAAACTCATCTATAATAGAATCTACATCTATTTTTTCAGCAAATTCTCGTTCAATGTAGAGTGTCATACAATCATCAAGAAACTCATCCTCCATTTTGTTACGAATCACTACCTTCACATGTTTCATTGCTAGTGTTAGTACAAGACGAATCAATCTAGTGAGAATAATGTAATTCTTTGACCTTCTACTTGCAACCAAAAGCTTGCATAATTCAAAAAGTGAAGACACTTGAAATCAGGATCACGAATCACATCATACTCGTAATGTCTCAACTCAAACCTCAAAGAATGAAGCTCTTGCTGTAAAAAATCACAAGGATAGAACTTCTCTACAATCTTGTAAATATCATCCTCATTGAATGATTCAAAAGAATTTCGAGGATCTAAAGCAACACTAAGAGAGAGGAGTTCTATCGATAGCTCATTAAATCTTATATTGAACTCCATTACTGGAAATTTATGGCTTCATTAAAAACATTGAAGTGGTAACGATGCTCAAGTGTAACTTGTTCACGAGGACGACCAATCTTATAAAACGAGTTTAGGTCGGGTATACAAACATCATTTATTGAGCAAAAAGTTTTCCCTGTATTAAGAAATTCTTCCCAACCATCTTCTCTAAATTTTCGAAGGAGATCTTTTGTGGTGGAGACAAATCTGATAGCAGTCGGGATGTCTTGAGGTATGTTTTGAAGAGCTTGACAAAGTACGTCGTTGAGTCCTAAGAATTTAATGCAAGGAAAATACAAATTCAAAGCTTGTAATGGTTTTATAAACACCATGAACTTCGGCATGAGATCTTCCATTCGGAGAATGAGTAGTAAGATACTCAAGAACCTTGCAAGTTGCAGTGTACATAGCTATCAAACTCTTTACCGATTCATAATGTGAACTCCAACGAGTAAAACCTGATTTTTGCAAATTACCAATTTGATTGACCCCACTTCTAGATTGTCGTTCTCCACTAACCAACATATCCTCAAGCTCTTTTCTTTGAGCAGTTTGTAACATATTAATGCGCTTAGGAAAAGAAGTAATAATATTAACAACATTGTCCAAATGAGAAAAGAATTTTCAAATACAAATCACATCCTTGGCTGTAGAAACTAATGTCAATTGTAGTTGGTGGGCAAAATAGTGGATGTAGTAAGCATATGGACATTCTTTAAGAAATAACGCTTGAAGTCCATTCCAAGTACTACCACACATATTGCTAGCACCATCATAGCCTTGCCCTTTTAATTTTTGAACCTGAAGGTCGTGATGAACAAGAACATCACATATCTCATTTTTGAGATTCAATGATGTAGTACCACTAACACTTTTGATCGCAAATAAGCGCTCTATTATAATACCATCATTGTTCACGAATTGCAACATACTGGTCATTTGTTCTCTTTTATATTCATCTTGTACTTCATCGACAAGAATACAAAAGCAATTTCTCCAAGCTCCTCACGAATCATCTGACGTGCTCTATTGGCCATAATGTGCAAAATTTCTTTTTGAACATTTGGACTAGTGTATTTAGCATTTTGAAGAGCTTTATCCAATACAACTTCTCCAATTTCTATATTCATTTTTGTAAAAGCTTTCACTAGTTCAATAAAATTTCCACGGTTCAATGAAGATAAGATTCTTCATGACCTCTGAAAGCACAACCTTGAAGTGATAGCCAACAAACACTTAGAATTGTAGTCTTTAGACGCGGTCTATTTTTTAGAACTTCCTGTCTAGTTATAACATTCATGACTTTATCAATATGTCCCGATGGCCTCATTAAATCTTCAGCTCTTCTCACACACATGTTATGAAATGATGAAGGTGTTGAACCTATGTGAGTAAGAAATGCAAATTTGTCTCCTTTGTTAACCCTCTTCCAATTGTTAAATCCATCTGTGACCAATGCTGGACTATGGGATGAATTACCATCATTCGAAAATAGAAAACAGTAAAAACAATGTACTTTATTTGTTGAAGGTGAATACTCTACCAGCATAACTAACTGAACCATTTTTTTTGAAATCGACGATTTTGATTTCCAAATATTGACTTCTGATAATTTAAAATAACTGGTTGATAAGGCCTTACTTGTAGATATGCCCGTCTAATCTCATCTTGTAAATTTATAGGATGTTCACTAATGTGCTTCCTTTTCTCGGATTCCTTTCGATCAAAGTAGATTGTTGCAAATCAAGCTGTGAAGATAAATGAGGCTCAATTTTAGGAGACGAAATTGGAGGATGATGAACTACAATATCCTCTTCAACTTCAACAAAATGCGTACTTGTCATAGATTCATCTACCTTTTTAAAGAATGAGAACAATGTTTTCCTTTTCTTGGCACCATATTGACGATATTCCATTTTTAACTATAGTAAAGTTGGTCCATTAAAATTATTGATGTATGAAGTCATATTCAATTAGATTAAAAGAAAAAAAAATTGAACTTTTAACTTTATATAATTATATCATAGAACAAAAAGGCCTTATATTTATTCATAAAAACCATTGCAGAAAAGCTGCAACAACAGTAGACAAAAATGTAATTCAAATACTTCATATAATATAAATTCCTATCTCCTTAAAACTGCAACATGCATTTATTTCATGCTCGCATCATCCATAAAAACTCGCAGACATGTCATTGATGTCAAAGTTATACACTAAACATGCATAAATTGATAAACGTAAAAAAGTATTATTCTTTTCTGTCTAGTTAAATATAACTTCGCCCATAAAACAGTAGTTAAAAAGTAAATCTATATTTAAATCTTCCCTAATTAAGTCAAAAATCATGTAGGACATTTTCAATTCAATAAAATGAATCAAATTCCATTCGTTTCATTACCTTTCTAAAGCTAGATTGAAGAATCGTAAAAGAAAGCAGAATCCGAAAAACACTGCAGAGACTCCAAAACTCTCACAAAAATTTCGTAATACCGAAAATAATAAAGACTAGAGAGCCAAAGAGGAGCTAGAGTCCTTGGATGCTTCCAAAAATAATGGAACCTGTAGGCATAGGTAAGGGTTTTTAATTAGGTGGGTTTGGGAATTGGGATGGAATAGGTCCAATTCAAAGGAGATAAATTGGTATGCGGGCTAATTACAAATATTAGATTTAAACTTGATCCATTTAAGCTGGGCTAAAGTGGATATATATTGAATAGGTTAGCTAGTGGGTTGAATTTAAATTTGAGCAGAGATATAATTCTTTGTGGAAATTACATAAACTTAGGTGTTTAAAGATTGCTTTTTAAAAATCAGGTTTAAAGTTTATTTATTCAAAAATCAGGTACTATATTAAAACCCTAATTTATCACTCTTTACTCCCTCCCTCCCTTTCGTGCCTCCCCTCCTCTTCCCCTTCAAACCACGACAACCGATGATAAAGGAGCTGCTCCAGCGACACCACACCACAAGCCCCGTCGTCACCGGTACTGCAGACCGAGTAGGATTAAAGAAGAGAAGGTGGTGGTGGTGTGAGGCAGAAGCGGTGGGAATCAGTTTTTTTCTTAGTTTAATTTCTTTGCACAGATCTATGAAGTTGTGATTTGTGGTGGTCGATGACACAGGTTTTGGTGTAGTTCACCATCGTTGCTATGACAGCGACGATTGTGCGGTGCGGTACGGTGGGAGGTGGTTGGTGGCAGTGTTTAACGGTAGTATAGTGGATCTGTAGTGGCGATGGTGGTCCATGTGGTGGTGGTGGTAGTTTGTGAGATAATGGTGGCCCGTGTGGTGGTGGTGGTTTTTTGTTATTGTTGTGGCGGTAGTTGTGGTGGTGTTGTGACGGGGTCGACAGCGACGATGGTGGTTTATTTGGTGTTGTGGTATAGGCGGTGATGGTGATGGTTGTTTTTTTATTATTATTGTGGCGGTGTTGTGATAGGTGTGGGGGTGTTGTGATGGGGACAATGATGTTGGTGGTGATGTTCAGGAGACGGTGGTGGTGGTTGTTGTTGGTGGTGGTTGTAGCGGTGGAGGTGGAGGTGGCGGCGACGGCAGGGATGGGACGAAGAGTGTCTGTGACCAACTATTTGGTGGATTTGTGACCAAGTATTGGTGGTGGATCGGGATCGGGGGATGAGTGTTTGGGTATATGTGACCAACTATATAGTTCTCTGTGGCTAACTATCAAACCATGACCTTAAAATTCAATAATCGGTGACCAACAAATTTGAAAATATGTGATCGATAGATAAATCGTGATCTATATTTTATTTTTAATTTGTGACCAATTAAAAATTTGTGACCTATAATATTTTTGATCTGTGACCAATGAAGTAAATTGTTACTTATAAATTTTTTGATTTGTGATCTCGAAATAATTTGTGATTAATTAATTTGATAATATGTGACCAATGAATAAATTGTGATCTATAATTATGTATATGTGACCATTTAACTGTATAATTGTGAATTTATTATATTTAAATAATAATCATTTTAATTAATTAACTAAATACATGAGTTTTGTATTTTTTAAATGGTTTTTGCATTGGTGAAACTTAAAACCTGATTTGTGATCTCTTCCCTAATTCTTTTTTCAAAAAACTTACAAACAAAATTCCTTTTTGGGCCGAGGCCGCACTGGGCTACCCCCCACATCTGCCCTGCTTGTTATCTCGTCATTAATATTCATAATAATTGGTTCATGGTATCAGAAAAAATTGATATCACTATATATCTAACCCACAAGGATTGATTGACTCTAACATAACTTTGAGATCTCTATGTTAATCTTGCTATTGGATGACATTTACTTAAATCCCCTTATGCCATTTGACAACTCAGTTCTTTAAATGTGAAACTGGTAAGTGACAGGATTGTTACAGGATAAGCATGCACGTACCTGGAATGCTATTCTTGGTAGTGTTGAAATGATGAAGGAATTAGAGGTTTGGGTTCTATTCATCTCTTACTTGTTGAATTTCGTGCCCCTGAAAGATTAAAGAAAGCAAAAAAGAGAGATCGTGCCATATGTTGATCTGTTCATCAGTATTCTACGTGTAGTCAACCACTTGATAACATGATTCATGCCTTTTGATCGACCCTAAACAGTCTATTTCCTGGTCCTCTAGGTTAAAATTGAAAATGTTTGGATCCTCTTATTCGACGTCTAGCTTCAACAAGAGCAACTAGAGTATGTTGGCAATAGTTAAAATAAAAGTTGATTTTATCAAACTTTAATCAAATATTTGGATGGATCGATCATGTTCTACTCGTCAAGTAGATGAGTTTCGTATATTTGGACGTCGAAAACTATTTCTAGATGAATGAGAAATTAGTGAATGAAGTAGGATTAAAAACATGAGTTTTGAAATTGAAAATGGAAATCCAGTACTGCCTGACAGTAAGCAAGCTGCAGGGACTCTTCCTGAAACATGTTTATTTTTGGACTGTATCACTTCATGTGCACATACTCAACCTTTATAAACTGGACCCCTATGTGTTGAAATCATTCAATTCCATCTTATGCATTCATAGCATATCACATAACATCAAAACTCTTGCCAAAATTCTGCACAAAATCATCCTTCATTTTTTTATTCGAATGAGTTCAAAAGCACTTTTGGTTCGCCGTTTCTCGTGATTAGTACTGTGCAGTACTTGAAGTTTATCGTTATATCTTGAGAAACGATTACCAATCAACCATCGGCATCTGTGCGGGACAATTTCATCTCAAGGACAAAGAGTTCAACTTTTGTCTTGATCACTCTGCATTTCTCTTTCATTGGATTGATCGTGTATTATTTGTCCATTATTTTGTTCAAGGTTGAAATACTTGTTCCTAGTTTAAACTTTGTTTTCATTGTTGGTAAGGTGTGGTAAGTTGAATTCATTTATCTATTTAAGATATCACTTTATCAGTTATTCTATTCGAAAGAATACAGATATTGCCAATTTCTCAAATGGACATTTAAGAAGCGTTGAAGGATCTCATGAATGCATATACGTAGTTCCATACTTAAATAAGTTACAGGACTTCATTGAACTGGCCAATCAATATCAAAGGAGTCGTGCTTCATCCCACTCTAATATCTACCTTTTTATTTCTTTTGACACCTTTGTGGAACAAAGCAAGCATGTTGGAGGTTACACCAGAAGCTTGATAATGAAGAGACGCTTGAAAAAGCTGAAATCAAATCTATAATACGTGGTATGTCAAGTGTTGTAGGAAGGAAAATAAAGAAAGTGTTATGAACCAACCTAATATCAAGAACGTTTTGATATCATTTGTTGAGAAACCGACCAAATAATTAAAGACGAAAACATGGACAATATGAAATTTAATGGATCACACAACAATCAAGAAAATTGTGGAAGAAGAAAATTCATCAGACTATGAAACAACCAACTGTCTTACAAGATTTGATCATCTCAATTTAATCTAAACAATTCTCTCTTTATCTCTTGTTTTTAATGTATACAATAATGATCTAATTGTTATAAACTCTCTACAGTCTTGTTTTTTCTCCTTATGAAGTACCTACACCTTGTGGAGTATTTATAGAAACGAAGGCCCAATTCTAGAAGTTGTGGATGAGGTAGAGTCGAAGATGGAGAAGAAGTCCCAAATTCCAGATAAAACAGGAAAATCGAAAAAGAATATGCTACTCGGCGCCTCGGTGCCCGAGCTCGACGCTGCATCGCTGGGTTCTTTGCCCCATTCAGGGGTGCCGGGGTCATGGCGCCCCTTGCCTGGCGCTGCTGCACTAAGTTTGCTGATTTTCTTTTCATTCCAAAGTGTTTTACTTCATTTCCAAGCCAAACTCCCAATTTTGATAAAATTTGATCTTTATGACTTATAACTCTCCAAAACCCAAACTTCTTTAGATTTCTTCCAATCAACAAAATCCAAATCTCATAGAATTTGGATCACACCACAACAAATCTCTACCTTGAACTAAATTGCATTACAAGGAATTAAAACACATTTTCAAGTAAACACCATTTCTCCAACTCTTCCACCATCTCCCAACTGGACAACCTATGACCCGCTGGGCACGTCATACCCCTTCTGGCATACTCAACAACTATAAGCTACATCAAAGTCATGTATACCAGTAGAACTACCTTGCGCGTCATCCTTGATTGAATCATCTCGCTCACTTCTAGCTCCAATCGAGTTAATAAACCTACTTAAACCACGACAAGCAACCCTAGCTCCACCTTAGTTGTCAAACCTCCTCAAATCACCATGAGTAACATGATCAACAAGATCACAACCAGCTCCATCTGGGCTACTTGAAGGTTTTCCAATATTATTGTCCAAATCACCACGAACAACCTGATTTACCCGAGTTACCACTTACTAAACCATAAGCTGCAACTGCTTACTTCGTGATCGTCGAACCTTCCAACATATATAACCAAAAATTTCTCCGTCCCCTTAACATAACCCAGGCACCCTTGCTAACTTTTAGAACTCTACCTTTACCGGTATACTTGTACCGTTTTAAATCAAGAGTACTCAAAGAGATCAAATTTTTGTTTATACTTGGAACATGTCGAACTTGGCCAAGTGTTCTAACCATCCCATTCATCATCTTGATTTTGACGTTACCAATCCCAACTATTCCACAAGGCTCATTGCTTCCCATCATCACGAAACCCCTTCTAACTATTTCATATAAAGAAAACTAATCCCGATTTTAACATATATGAAAAGTGCTAGCTTAATCAAGAATCCAATCCTCGTCAAGTTTGGATTCACTTTTAGTAATCGCCAACAAATCTCCATCACCGTTCTCTTCCACAAGATTAACATTACTGAAATTTTTCGAATGTTCATCCTGATCTATTGTAGTAAACCTCTTTCGCTACTCATAGTAGTCCATCTTCATGTGCCCTTTGTTGTTGCAATACAAATAGACTATATCGCTACCTCTATTACTATCCTTGATTATACCTTTTCTATAACTACCCGTCTTCCTCTCACGAACAACAAGACCCTTTACATGAGCCTCAGAACCGATGGCCATATGCTTCATCTTTTCCTTAGAAAAAGCACATCATATACCTCGTCAATTGTAGAAGTATCCTCACTATTGATAATGGTATATGATAAGTGTGTAAAAACACGCTTATTTAGCACTTTTCTCATTTAATTAGAATTGAAATTGAGTTGATTTAATTGCATAATTATGTAATTTGTTTGTTTGTAGGCTTAAACCTCGATTGGATGAAGAACAGAGCGAAAATGAGAAGAAAATGACTTAAAGTGAATAAACAGGTAAAGTTGGGGACCAAATTGTACATACCAAAAAGATGAAGGACTTGAAGTACAATTTATCAAGGACCAAATTGATATGAAGTGCAATTTATGAAGGACCGAATTGCACAAGATCAAGGTTGAGGGACCATTGTTCTCACTTTCTAAAAGTTTAGGGACTTTAATTGCAATTTTTCCTAGGATATTTTCCTTAACTTAATGGCTAAGTTAAGGAAAATATCTTTCCTATAAATATCTAATGTGCTGGGACGGTTTTGATACATAGGATTAGGTTTAGTTTGTTTTTTTTAAAAAAAGTTTATAAGTTAGTTTGACCATTTTGCCACTTTCCAATAGTTTGGGGACTTAGTTGCAAGTTTTCCTAGGATATTTTCCTTAACTTAATGGCTAAGTTAAGGAAAATATCTTTCCTAAATATCTATATATGCTTGGACAGTTTTTTTTTATAGAAAAGGGATAGATTAGTTTTTTTAGTTGTTTTTAGTTATATAACTTAGTTTTAGTTTAGTTTTTATATTTCTCTCTAGATTGTTCTTTACTTTCCTTTCTTTTCTTTTGTTTTGTTGTTCTGACCATTTTGCCACTTTCCAATAGTTTGGGGACTTAGTTGCAAGTTTTCCTAGGATATTTTCCTTAACTTAATGGCTAAGTTAAGGAAAATATCTTTCCTAAATATCTATATATGCTTGGACAGTTTTTTTTATAGAAAAGGGATAGATTAGTTTTTTTAGTTGTTTTTAGTTATATAACTTAGTTTTAGTTTAGTTTTTATATTTCTCTCTAGATTGTTCTTTACTTTCCTTTCTTTTCTTTTTCTTTTCTTTTGTTTTGTTGTTC
>CAIGRO010231548.1:0-14866 GCA_903798355.1 Fraxinus baroniana | reverse complement strand
ATCGTTCGGGTATGTCAAGAATCATATGAAAGTTGTGAATGATTAATAGAAGATTCGTCACTCTTAGATAGTAAGAGATTATGATCTACATTTCATCCAGTTAAGTTGATAATGAAATCCTTAGTCAATGTGTACTCATAAGTCAAAAAGGAATTTTCGACTTATATTGACTTAATAGTGAGATGAAAGATATTATCGATAATTGAGATTGACACATATCCATATCTCATAATTAATCGGATCATATTGAAAAAGGATTTATAGTTTCACAGTAAACGAACAAATTTGGTTTGTCATACTACATGACATTTCCCATCATATGTATTGTCTGATACATTGCTAGATGTCAATATGGGATGACAAATGTGAATTGGTTATAAATTAAAAGCGGTATTTTAATTTATCGATTTTGATGAGATAAAAATAATAATTTACATCGTTAAGCATCGTGATCGAAACATGATGGGTCACACACAAAAGGAGAACCAGAAGAATGAGATTCATCAATTAATTAATTAACAAGAGTTGGAGAATTAATTAATTTGGTTGTTTGTTATTAGGCAAGAATTAATTAATTGGAGAATTAATTGGATTAATTAATTCATGAACTGAATTTAATTAATTTGATTAATTAAATATTGGACTGGGTTGAGTTTAAGAGACGGACCAATCCCACTTGGACTTATTAATATAAGTTATTAAGGTTTTAGAAAAAGTGAACAGAACATAATTCATATTCTTGCTAACACAAGAAAAGAGAAATCATAATTCTCTCATTCTTGTTCTATGAGTGGATTTTCATTGGAGACTGGACAATTGGACAGCTGTAGATTGTAGTTCGCAATTGTTCTTGTTCGCGAATCAGTAAAGGAGTTTGCAGAATTCATCAAATGTATAATTTCTATCACAGTTTCTCTCTAAACACAAATTAGATCCTTGGTAGAAATTGAAAAATAATTTATTTTTCCCTGTGCATGTGAAGTAAATTCCCAACAACCAAGACCTTGCCAAATGAGTCCACTATTACATGTAAGTTTTAGAATGAGAGATATAGTCCCTAGAGGGAATTACCTCTTTAATCTACGAGCCAACTTTCAACACCTCACTTTGGCCAATGTCTACCCAAGTGAGTCGGCTATTTCATGTTAGCCTCGACATGAGAGGTATAGCTATTTTTTTTATGTGGGACTTGCCTCCTTAACCTGCCTGAGCCACCTCTCCACTTCTCATTGCGGCCAAGGGAGTCGACTATTTCATGTAAGCTTCAGCAAGAGAGGTATACCTATTTTTTTTTTTAAGTGGGACTTACCTCCTTATCTTGCGAAAGCCACTCTCGACTTCTCCTTGTGGCCAATCTAGTCAACTATTTTATGAAATTTTTGGCAGGAAGGTATAGTTATTTTTTTCAAGTGAGACTTACCTTTTTAACCTTCACGAGTCACTTCTCAACTCCTTATAGTGGCAAAGGCCTTGCCAGGTGAGTCAACAATTTTATGTAAGCCTCAACACGAAAAGTATAACTAATTTTCTGAAGTGGGACTTGCCTCATTAACCTCCAGAGCCATCTCTCTAGTCATCGCTATAACCAAGGCTTTGCAGTGAATCACCGTTTCATATATGTGACGACCTGAATCCTTGACTATTCGAGTGTCACTAAATAAAATTCACTTTTTTATAGGGACTTAAATAGTAACAAGAAAAGATTTTACTCATTAAGCAAACAAAAAGCGATTTTAACTTCAATAATTAATTGCGAAATCTTAATATTAAAGAATAATGCATTGACGTAAATATAGCCTAAATAATGTCTCAGTATAGCAAAAAAAATGAAGTTTAAAAGTTGTGTTTCAAACACATAATTTATTAATCCTAACTCGTTGCCATCTCAACGTTGCTACCTCGATCCATCAATCGTCTGAAAGGGAAAATTTCATGGAGTGAGATTTATAACACCTCATAAGTATGCCATGAATTATTATCGTGTATAATTTAAATGAGCATAATAATCATAATCAACATAATGGAGACACAAGAATTTTACTGAACATAGGTGGTAAGAATTCTTATGTGTAGCGCTACTAAACTCTGATCCCCTTAACACAATCTTAATCATATTGTAATAAATTTTCTTGAAATTTATTACATAATAATAATCCAAATATAGGTAGTGTACTTACCGTGAAATTTAAAAGAAAGAGTAGAAGAGACTGAATAAAATTGCTTGATCCTTCTTACCATTTCCACCTCAGCTATGTGCATCTATATGTGTATATTATCTGGATTGAAAAATAATAATATGAGTGGTAGCATGTGAATGTGAATGAAGGGCTTAAATAGGATAAGATGGTGGAAATACTATTAATTCTAGTAACGAATCGACCTCTATGCACAAACTATACATACTGTCAGCTTTTGGTGGGTATCTGCTTACTTAACTCCTCACAAATTTCTATCGTATCATCCAAGACTCGAACTAAAGACATTTGCCTAATAAGAGACTAAAGTAAAATCCTGGTACCAATTGGACAGTTTCAATTGGTACTAGTATTCAACTTAAGTCTCTCAATAGGCAAAGGTCTTGGGTTCAAATTTTGGAGGACGTGAAAGGAATTCGTGATAGTTTTGAATTCGAACCTTGGAAGATGCGATAGAAATTCGTGAGGGATTAAGTGGGCAATGCACACCTAAAGAGGACAGTACGTAAGCTAATGACTTGGGTATAGATACCCGAGTCATTACAAAAAACACGCAACTTGCCCCATTATCTTACAAAACTCTACTCCTTAATGTGGCCAAGCTAGTTGACTATTTCATGTGAGCCTTGGCAAGGAAGTATAGCAACTTTTCCAAGTGGGACTTACTAAACATTTATGAGCCATCTCTCTATTCCTTTTTGTGGCCAAGGCCTCGATAGCGAGTCAACTATTTCATTTAAACTTTGGCAGGGAAATCAAGCTATTTATTCACAATGAGATTTTTCTCCTTCGACCTGCACAAGCAACATATGCTAATTCCTCTCCTTGTAGGGAAACCCACCATGCAAGATGCCACGCCAAAGTGATATGGTCATTCTATAAGCCTTAACAAAGTGCTTTGTCTCTTAAAATTGGACTTAAACTCTTCTTGAGGACTTCACCTTTGCATGAGAGTCTCATCTCTGCAATATGGGACTTCTCTTATATGCCCCTATAAGATAGCTTTATCCTGAAATAATGAGGCAGACTTATTCTTGAAATTTTTACCTCTATAATAAAGCTTTTTCCTTTACCTTGTCTTGAGGATTTTACCTCAAAAAGCAAGCTTCGTCCCTAAAAAAAAGGGACTTCACATCTTCTTGAGTTTTTTACCTCTATAAGAGACCCTCGTCCTTGAAAATGAGACTTCACCTCTTCTTGAGGTTTTTACTCTACAAGTAATTCGTCTCAAAAAAATGGAACTTTACCTCATCTTTCGAATTATGTCTTTACAAGATAAATTCATCCATGAAAATGAAAGAGCCTCAATCCTAATAAAAATGACTCATTCACTTTGATACTCATCTTTATCTATAATCAAAGTACACGCGTTATTTGAATATTCATGCTTGAACTTAGGAGACTTATACAACTTCACTTTGCCTTAGTGTTACCTAGGAATGAGTACTGCCAAATAGGCCACAACTATATCACTTTGCCACTTATAGATGGCTACAGCAACTTATCACTTCAACGCTTCTCTATACCATTATAATCTTAATTGGCTTGACATTATTTCTCGCTTGGCGAGATGCCTCACCCAGCAAGATGATTGTTCATTTCCTACTTATCTCACCTTAGAGGCCATCTATAAATCCTTAGGTCTCAAAGATTATCAACAAAAGTATTCATTTGTTCACAACCAGTTCATACTTCTAAGGTTGCCTCTCCTGATTTCTTATTCCTCATTTAGGTACCTTATCCAAAGTGATAGTACCTCATCTGAACTTCCTATTGTAGTTTATTTTTGAGGTGATTAGTTCTTCATTCAAAGTGATAGTACCCTCTTTGGAGTGGCATTTTCGAGGTGAGATAGTACTACCTTTGTAGTGTATTTTTCTGTGATTGGAAAATCCTAGGTGATTTGGGCGACTCATCCAAAGTGATAACATCTCATCCAAAGTGGCACTTCCTAGCCGAGGAGCTTCCTCTTACTATAGTATATGCCTGAGGTAATTGGCATCTCCTATGAAGGATATCTTTTACAAACATCACACCAACCAAAAGATACTCAGTACGAAAATATTCTATATGCCTAATAGATTGGCAACTTGCAGCAGATAAATTCAGCCACTGTTTGGTGGGGATTAAAATCATATTTTTAGTAGATTTTGATAAAAGTTAATGGAAAGTGTGGTTGAAAAGTTGCAATTCCTATGAAATATGTACTTAAAATTAATTTAACTTTGATTTAGATTAAATTTTAGATTTGAATCCCTACCAAACAAGGGCTCAGTCAAACAATCACATGCACATGATAATTGGAATTAACATATTTGAGCTTGACTAGTGAAATATCAGGATGAGGCTACGTGTGAAGCATCTAATGGACATTGCTTATTCTCTCTTGGCTACTGTTAACATCTGACCTGCGACCTAATTAAATCTGATTGTTAAATACACTCAGCTTATACTAATTTGAGATCGGCTTTATAAGGTTAGCTCATAACGCCGTGGTTCAAGGAAACATAATGGTTATAGATTCTTTACACACTGTTAAAACATCCAATAAAATTAATTATTACACTCAGAACTTACGTCAGTCATTGCCCACTTATTTCACCAATCATATGATGTAGCTTCACCCGCTCACCAGTTCATTATTGCTAGGGACCCAATTAAATATGGTTTCATGATAAACTGACGAAGGCGACATCAGTTACCAATGGAGGTATGCCAATAATGCACTTTTTCAGTTAGGCACTGGCAATTGAGAAGACAAGAATGTGAAAGATACTGGATCTTCTTTTCCTATAAAAGAGTGTAAGGTATCTTTAGAATGGAGAGGATACCTTGGGATGAGAAATATATCTCCTTTGATGAAACTCTTGTAATGTATAAGTGATTATCAATAGGAATCCTTATTTTCTCTTTACTAGCTTTGAAAGTTGACTTGAATTGATCCATTTCTTTTTGTACACACAAAGAAAGAAACCTTCATGGAAAACATTTTTGCCTAGTTCTTCAAATGCTACAATCCTAAAAGGAGAGCTAAAACATTGGTATATATATCTTCATTATTTTCTCCTTTCTCATTTTCAATAATTTCTCATTTTCATTTGTTCAACAAGTTTGCTTTTATTTGATTCTTGAATATATTGATTTGATATGCTTGGTATTTTCTTATAAGTAGTTGTATGCTTGGGTTCTAAGGAAATTATTATAGAAAAATTATGGATGCTTGGTTATATTTATGCCAACGATTAGATGATTTGATGTATAACTACTCTAATGATCATGCCACACATTTAATATTGTGTAGCAATTTGTATATGGTTGCATGGTCCATAAGTTTACGTTGTTCTAGTACCATGTTGGCTAAAATTAATTCACTATATTAATGTGAAAGACTTATGTTGACCTCAAAATTCGGTGAGCGTGGCAAACAGAATCCTGACCACATCCCTTTCACGTAGGTATCATCTATGCACTAGAACACTTTATTAGGAAGCAAAGGTCATCGACAAAAAAAGGTTCGACGATCGTATGCACTTTGACAGTCAAGTCAAGGACCGAATGAAATAGAAATGAGTAAGTCCAAGAGACGGAAGAGAAGGATTCAATAAGGGTTAGAATTGATACTACCTTAAGGGTGAAATGGACTTACATATATGTAGAGTAGTGAAAATGGGCCAAGTGGGGATAATCGACCAGGATCAAGCGCTGGCCCGAGCCCAAAATGAGGTTGTTTGTTTTACTAGGTCCAATCCAATTGAATAATCGATGTCGAGTCGACATATGTGGAACCCCCTCCGTCACGTATATGCAACGTAATTATAGATATAATAATAATTTTCCCAAGTCCGAGTCGTCAAATGAATATAGTCTCTGAGATACGATGACTTATAGATAGCCTCTAACATATGAGCAGCTCCAATAATTAAGAGCTTATGAACTGTCTCTAAAATACACACTATGATTTATCAAAATTTTGGCAGCATTTCCTCTGTAATATTAATTAAACCAACCTGAAATACAATATAATATTTTCACTACAAAGATACAAAATAAATTGGGGCCGTTTTTCCCATACAAATAAAGTAAAAATGATGATAAGATCAAATTTGCTAATGTGACGCAAGTAAAATGATGTTGATAATAAAATGATAATGTAGATACAATTGCGTGAGTTCTGGTTGTAGTAAAAATAATGTTATGATATACTAACAATGATGTGGTATGCCTATTTGGCAGCAATAATATAATACATATTTTAGAAGTAATAATGTAATGCTACCAAAATGCTAGTATTACAATAGTGCCCCAAATCCATACATGGATGTTCATATAATGCATAAACATTTAAGTAGAGGCGAGACTTTGAATATAAGTAGATGTGAAGAAGCTGATGCAGATGCGAAACTCTGAATATATAAGCTGTTGTGATGAAGCTAATGTAGAGGCGAGACTCCTAATATAAGTAGCTGTGATGAAACAGATGCAAATACGAGACTCTAAATATAAGCATCAGTGAGAAGTAGAGGTGAAACTCTGAATATAAACAGCTATGATGAAATTGATGCAGAGGTGAGGATCTGAATATACCGTTAGCTTCAAATCCTCTTTTTCTCACTAATCTTTAACCACCTATTCAACAAATAATAATAATAATAATAATAATAATAATAATAATAATAATAATAATAACAACAACAACAACATTTCCCTGAAACTGTTTTTTACCTCTTAATTATTTATTCTCCAAAAAATCACAAAATCGCTTCTAAAATAATCAAATTCACACAATGGTTAAATTTTATGAATTAGTGTTCGTTAGAAAATTAATAAATGATTTATAAATATGATTAATAGTAAGTCCTACGAAATATTTGAATAATAATGAGTAGTAGTGATCAATGTATGGATAAAATTAATGTTATACTTTAACTGAATTTATAAATCAATTACATGCTTACTCTAAACGAACACTCAAGAGCATCTTCATTGCATTAATATGAATTGTCGTATGTGTTGCAAGCAAAATACATATTGAAGAGAAGGCCATACGAGCTCTGAATTGCATTAATTGTGAGTCGTACAAGAATGAAGATAAATTTTATTAAATTGTAGCCCAAGGTAACAAACCTTTCATTTTGGAGCAAATTTGAACCCCAGGAACCGTCAATTGACCCTAGAAATAAAATAAAATAAAATAAAAAATTGACCTCTTTTGAATAAATTTTAAAGGGCAAAAAGTTAAATTTTTATTTCATATAAATTACAATTATAATAAATAAATAATCAAAAAATTAAAAAGACCAAAACAACCAACTCCCCACACCCAAGTCCATCTTCTTCAACAACCCCCTATGCCCACCTATCCCCAACCCCACGCCCAAATCAGAACCAGAAAATTCAGTGCCTGTTACCATCGGCCACGTTAAATTTGATTACAAATTCACCGCCCCACCCTACGCGATGAGCATTCGAGAAGACCTCCAGTATCTGTATCTCTTTAAAAGTCCCAACTCAGGAGACGAAACAGAGAGATGGAATTTGTAACGAGTGGTTGCGCATCTCTTTTTGCCAATAATTTCAACTTTTCACAAAAAAATCAACAGCATTTATGCTTCTAGTATCTGTATCTATTTTCTGATTGTTACTGTGTGAAGATATTGGGGAAAATTGTGGGTGATGGTGATGGAGGCTGACATATGCAGTGGTCATATGGGCTGTTTGTGTGGTTACGACTGTGGGTTTAGGAAAAATATGGAGCAATGGCTGGAGAAGAGTAGAGATCGAACGTGAATCTAGAATTGGGCAAAGTAGCGGCGACGATTATGAAGTGGGTTGAGTATTGTGGTTGGCCAGCGAGTTGTGGTTGATCGGCATGCGACAAGCAATAGTTTGATGGGTATGATTGGGTGGTTGTCTTGCAGTTATTGTGGTTATAGCAAGTAGTGGGGGTGATCAGCAACATATGAGTTAGGTTTTGAGGCAACAATGGGCTGGTGGCGATGACGACAGACAGCTAGTGGCGGTGGAGACTAGAAGTTGATGGCGGTGACGACCGACACTTGTTGGCGATGGTTTTAAGTAAGAGGCTGGATTAAGGGTGGCAATCGAGCCAAGCGGATCGTCGGCTCGACAGCTCAACAGCTCGGCTCGTCGAAAACGAACCACGAGTCGCTCGGGCTCGTCAAAAAGACGGGCTGGAGCACGAGCCGAGTAGACCGACTCGCTATCCAGGTGAGTCGCTTGCCAACGAGGCTCGTAGGCTCATCATCGGGCGAGCCCACGAGCGGGCGAGTGCGAGCCACGAGTCGAAAAAAATCACTGACCTGAACGGTCACTGAATTTATTTTAGTGACTGTTTCGGTCTTAATTTTTTTTAGAAAAATTCATTTTTCCCCTATAAATACCTATCCCCTAAACCATTTTTTTCCACCAATTCACCAAACTTACTATCAATCTCTATTTTCTAATCTCTACTCTACTCACTATTCTATGTTTCATTATCAATATCATTTTATACTCTTCTACATTTTATTTTTAATCGATTTTCTACACAACTATATAATCTACATTTCAATTATTAAATATCAATTATCTCGTTACAAATTTTCAATTCACAAACGGATACACGCTCATTTGTTGAAAATTTGTTCGGTGTCATAGGCGAATCACCTGTTACGCCCCACGGTCAATTTAGGAATGAATTCGCCGACCTAAATGAATTACTCATTTCAGAAAATATTCAAAATTTCGATGCTCATGAAAGTAGTCATCCAATTAATTTGGATGACGTTGATATTGATGCTCGACCTGCTAGTCATCCAATTTATTTGGAACAGGATGATGAACATGTGTTAGATATTCTCGATGCAAGAGGGGAGCGAAAGGGAAAGAAGCAAGCAAAATGTTGAAACCATTTTAAACTAGTTCAAACTGGTCGTGTAGTCGATGGAGTTTCAAAAATCAAAGCAGTATGTAAATACCGTCAACAACGATTGACATGGCAAAAAGGCATTGAAACCACCCACTTCAACCGTTACTACAAAATATGTGCGACCAAACATTGGCTTCTTCCTGCTGGTCAAATGCAACTACAATTTGGTAGTCCAGGTACCGGTGTTACTACTACGCCACTTTCTACATTTGTGTATTTGGAGGAGAAAGCTCGAACGGGAATGGTGAAGTTCATTATCGCAACTGAGCTGCTACTGGCAATAACGGACAACTAACATTTAGTTTCCTACATGAAACAACATTTTCAATCGAGGTACGTTGGGGTGAGTCGAAATACTCTTCGTTCTGATACAATTGAATATTTCCTTAATTCAAAGAAACTATTGATTGCTGATTTAGAATAATATGAAGGTGTGATATCTTTAACTTCGGATATGTGGGTGTGGATTAATAAAAGAGGTTATATAACTGCAGCTACACACTACATGAACCCACTTTGGGTCATACATAAAAAAATTATTGTTTTTAAAATTATTGAGTTCTCGCACAACGCTAACAATATATTTAATGCTATTATGAACCTTATTAAAGAATATCGTTGCGAGAGTAAAATTAGTTTTTTTACGTTTTAATTTAATGCTATTATGAACATTATTAAATAATATCGTTGTGAGAGTAAAATTCGTTCTTTTACGTTTGACAACGCTAGTGTAAATAAGGCCGTCATCAATAAATTGCACAAAGTACTTCAACCCGATTTCGGTGGTTTTTTGTTTCATATTCGATGTGTATGCCATATTTTTAATTTAATAGTACAAGACGGTCTAAAACATGCTAAGGATGAAATTCAACGAATTAGGAATGCCCTAGTATATAGAAAACAAGAATTTGAGCAATTTTGTGCCCAACATGGGGTGACGCATACAAAAATATTTATTAATGACGTAGGGCATATATGGAACTTAACTTATTATTAAAATCATGTGAAGGTTTTGAACATTTAATAACTGGATTTTATAACAATAGGCATATTAGAGACGAATACGATACTATTTTGACTGAGTCCGACTGGAGTTTATTTTTAAAATTAAAAAAATTTTGACAAGTTTTTATAATTCTACAAATATATTGTNATATTGTCTGGTATTTATTATCCCACTAGTTGTATGGTTCTCGAAGATGTTTATATAATTGTTAGGGCTTTTCATAGATTTAAATATAACCCCGATTTTAGTTCAGTTATATATTCCATGGAATTAAAGTTTAGAACATATTAGTAAGACTTGCCTATTTTATTTCCGTTAGCATGCGTCATGGACCACCGATATAATTTATTGGGTACTAAATTTGCAATCGATCAAATTTGAGAAATTTTAACTTTTAATGTACCTATCACTCATAGAAATTTGGAACAAATTTTATGTGAAATGTATCATTTATATGCTCAACGAATGGGTATTAATCAGGTACCCTCCGACTTTACAACTACTCCTCCCACTGATATAGCAGATGACGACGCTGAAATTTTAAATTTATTCGAAGGTATGAACATGAATAGATATTATTCAACTGCATTTGCATGTAGTTCCTCTAGTACTAGTAGTAGTTTGTAGCTCTACATCTACTCAAACATCAAGTAGTAGTCCAAATGCGTTGCCTGTTGAATTAATTGATTACTTTAGTCAGTGCCTAGTAACAAAGCAATTAGGAAAAAATTAAAAGAAGTAATTGAATTTTGACGAAGGTATGAATGTCGATGGCCAGTAGTTTCTACAATGACAAAAGATCTACTAACACTTCCGGTTAGCACTATAGTTTCGAAGTTCGCTTTTAGTGCAGGTAAAAGGGTTCTCTCCGAAATTAGGAGCCGACTAAAATAAGATATTTTTGAAGCATTAATGTGCATCAAGGACTAGTAAGGCGCTCATTTTCGAATTCAAGATAAATATGCCGAAATTGCATGTAATCAAGTAAGTGATATTTAATTTAATCATATTCATCACAAAATTTTATTTTAATACATTTATAATTTTTTTTAAAAATTGTACACGTAACAAGTTGTTCGCATACAATTTTTAACTCCCCCTACTCGAAATTGAATTAGCCGATCACAAAGCCGAATAAAGGAGGATGATTTATCTTTTTTTTAATTATTATTTTTAAAAAGAAAAATGTTTTAGAAAATGTATATCTAAAAAATGTTTAGAAAATGATCAAACGTGTATATATATATATTTTTTAGGTTTAGAAAATGTAGTAAAAGGAAGAAAAAAAAGGGCGAGGCGACGAGTTAAAGCTCGGCGTAGCCCACGAGCTGCCCACTAGCCAAGCTCGCCGGTGATTCCCACGAGGTGAGCCAGCTCGGCTCGGCCTTTTGCCACCACTAGGCTGGATGAGGGTGTGTTAGAAGGGGATCAGTTTTTTTTTTATTATTTTTGATTTAACTATTAATATCATAAATATATAATTGTTTTTTGTGTGAAATGTGATCCAACTAAAATATCCCTTACCTTTGGTTAAAATTACAATTTTTTTTTCTTTGGCCAACTGAAGATTTCTGGAGTCAAATGAACAGAAACCATTATTTTGAACTTCACCTACCAATTTTCAAAAGTCTAGCATCTTGGATGACATAAATGAAAAATTGGATGACATTAATGAACGATCTGAGTCAAGTATGTTCCAAAATGAAATGATTAATACCTTAACCATAATTCTCCCTATAAAAAATTAGTGGTGTTCTCCACTTTTTTGATGCCATGTAATCATTTGTGGATGATGTATCATATTTTTTACTATAATTTAAGCAATCACGCTATAGCTACAATGTTTTTAAAGAAATTTTGACATAATACTTTGTATGACAACATTGAAAGATTTAAAAAAAAAAAAAGGCCGATCAGATTTGGCCTCATCAATGTCGATATTAATTCTATCAAAATTTTCATTTACTTGAAACTTTATTCATAATTTAAGTCGCCTTTGGTAACTCTCTAAGAACCTATTTGATATATAGTCCATGTTTGAAAATTGTTAAAAAAAATTTCCTTGAATTCATTTTCAATCATATATTCTCAGAATAAAATATTTTACATGCAAATCTAAATTTTTTTACTTTTTAACAAACATTCTCCAAAAAATCATTATTCAAAAATTTAATTTACGAAAAAAAAAAAACTAAGCTTAATGGTTGTGAAACATGGACATATTCTTTAAAATTCATTATTCTACATATTCATTTTAACCCCAAATCTGTCTAATAAAATAATATAACACGTGTATCTATAATTCTTTTTTTTTTTTTTTTTTGAATCATACATCCTCCAAAAAAATTACTTTTACAAAACTTATATTTAAAAATCGGCTTCAAACAAGTTCTAACTTGGCGGTCATTGGTGCTAAAGTTTGGGTCCTTGTATGGTGGGGATTAAAATTAGTTTTTTAGTAGATTTTGATAAAAATTGATAAAATATTTGGTTGGAAAGTTGCGAGACCAATGAAACATGTGATTAATATTGATTGTTTGATTTAAATTAAAATCAGATTTTAATCAATATCAAACAGGGCTAGATCTAATTTTCAAATTATCGAAATGCCCACCACACATATTGACCTCAACGATGTCGTATCTAAGCTGTCGAAACCGAATGAACCTTTGGGTATTTATTGAATGACTTTGCTACTTATACATCACAATGTATATTGAGGTGTACACACCCTCACATGGGGTGGTACCCGTTTAAATAAAAAAAATATTTTATGCAGTGGGTCCCACCCCCCATGTGAGGGGTGTGTAGCCCCTTATGATAAGTAGAATTTTTCTTTTTCGAATATCTTAAGAAAATAGACACCAAAAGGGAAAAGCTCAAAATCTTAAAACGAAATTCATTTGATAAACAACAAACATTTCTTGATTCAAACTCAGCATGACTAAGCAGCAAGCAAATTGGTCTCCTTATGACAACAATGGAGGATAAGCAAAACCCTAGCTCGAAATATATACATAAATTTAACAAATTTTGTGCATACATATGTTTGATCCATGTTCTGTATCTGCGTTTGTGCAGGACATGTGTCGCTATTGCAGGAACTGATTACTGTGTTATTGCTGCTGAAATGGTTGCGAGTTAACTTTCTCTAGTACGGTGCTCCGGCTGCTACAATCAACGGTTACTACTTGCAAAAAGAGTTTGTGACTTTCTCCCCCATTGTACCTCTGACGTGAGAATCAATTACTAGTTTTAAAGAAATAAGGAGTAAAGTATAATGCGAATTCACGTAGTTCGGGTTTTTAGAGTCCATACCTTTCTCATCTTGGTTTGGAGGTATTTATAGGCACCTATTCCTATGCACGTGTTCGTTAGTAAATGGTGCCATGTGTCCCACGTAGACCTTCCCACTTCCTCCATGTTCTAACATTGTGACCCCCACTCATCAAACGGTTGGTTGTGCATATGTTTGCTGTTGGGTAGTTTTCGTCTTACACATTGCCATGTGTATGGTTAAGCATAGTATTGACCTCACGGTGGTAGGCGGTCTATGCGAACGTAGAGGGTCCCATGGGGGTCGACGACCTCATGGGGGTAGGGGCCGCCTACCTCATGGTGGTGCGTGGTTGCAACATTGTCTTTGTTAACCGCGTACGTGGTTTCACGGTCTATGTGAAAGTAGAGGGCCCCATGGGGGTCGACGCCTCATGGGGGTAAGCGGTCGCATGGGTGTCGACGACCTCATGGTGGTGCGCAGTTCCAAGATTGTCTTTGTCACCCGCGTACGCGATTGCAAGATTGAAATTGTCACCTGCGTACGGGGTTGCAAGATTGAGATTGTCACTTGCGTATGCGGTTGCAACATTGTCACCCGCATATGCGGTTGCAAGATTGTCACCTGCGTACACATAGGGGGTGATAGAAAGCCTCATGGGGGTAGATAGCCTCAGGCGGTAGACCACCTCATGGGGGTGGTAGACGACTACATAGGGGTCGACGGCCTCATTATGATGCTCTACGTGGAGTGCATATCAAGCGACTTAGCCATTTTGTATAATTATTAATGACATCTTGTATCACTAGCCCCTCTATCCCTTGTCGATGTTCATCGGTCAGGGATAGCATCTTTACTTCTTCCGTACTCCTTAAATTTGTTCTTTTAGTGTCGACATTTAATATAAGCGGGTCGATCAGTTTAATTATCGTAGAGTGGTAAAATACCATACAAGTGGCACCCCATTATCGAGTTTGAGTTTTGGGGTAGAATTTTCTCTAAAAGAATTAAAACTCCACCTCTATCGTGTTGTGTACAAAAATTTTATATCTTCTTCATCTGATGAGAGTGGTGGTGAGGGAGCCTTGTTCGTCGATCGGCGAGGTCGGTTACTTGATGGTCGACAATCGACCAACAAGGCTGGTCGACCATCAACCAATCAAGCTAGTCGATGTCGATCAGTGTAGCTGGTCGACCATTGACCAGCTAGGAGGCTTGTCGATGTTGACCAGCCTTTTGGTTGGTCGACCAGCTAGAAATATTTAAATGTTTAATGTTAAATGTTGGGTCCGATGATTTGAGCCTTAACCATTTTAGGTTTTGAAAACTCTCCACCCGCCCTTAGAGCGATTTTGAGCTAGTCAATTTCTTGATTTTTTTGTTCACCGCTATGTGTCGAGCTATTTTGGATCGTCGAGGGCAGGGTCATGTGATTTTGAGCCTTAACCATTTCAAGTTTT
>CAIGRO010231519.1:0-17564 GCA_903798355.1 Fraxinus baroniana | reverse complement strand
TTTATTTTCATCGAATAGTAGCAGTTAAAATACATCAAGAACTAAAGTTTAGTCCTCGTGGGAACGATAATCCGGACTCTTAGGTCCACTATATTACTTGTTCGATATCGTACACTTGCGATATAAAAATACGCAACATTGATTCATAACGTTGTTATCATATCCATCTGTCTCTTCAATTTCAACATCATTCGACGATATCTGGGTATCACCATCATCCATATAAGGATAGGCCAACTGATCCAAAATGTCACTTGTGGAAGAGTCCGAAAACTTGAATCCAGATTTTGTATCCGCGACCCTCCTAGTGATCAATCTGAGATTTTTGGCACCCTTGGTCTTGTCCTTCGCCTTACAAGCTGGGTGAATATGGCACCCGTTGCACCGGGGTCGACCGCACTTTCCCGTAAACTTGGAGTGGTTCGTGGGCTTTGATGAAACCTTGGTGAACATGCCGGCAGTTGGTGGTGAGCCAAGCTTGTTAACATGCTTAGCCACGGGCCTTGGATTGAAAGGTTGTGGGAGAATGGGGTTGGTTCGGACCATGCCATGTTGTCGACCCTCTCTCTTCATTTTTGGGTGGGTTCTTGTGAGCTTAAGGGGAATGGTAGTGAAACGTTATTATGAATGTAGGTTTAAATAGAGATCGATCTTGAAAACTTGGGAAGCAAGGAGGTTAATTGGTCAACTGTTCATCAATTAATTATTGGCGTGTTGGCCAAGCAACAATAAAATAGAAGTCCGCCAACTAGATTAATCTAGGCTTTTCCCATTTGTACAGAAGAAGCACTAGAAATTGTCCTGAATAGACTAAAACAATAGGCTCACAATGTATTTAAAAATTGCAAAAAATGATGGGCCCCACCCACTTGTGTGTTGTCTAGTGTGTTTATGTGGCGTACAATTTTACATCTAGCAAAGTTCAATAATCTAACATGTAATTTTGGACTTTGTTAATGAATAAAACGCATAACGACATTATTGTTTGTCTTTTTCAGTTCCGTCTAATCAGTCACTGTTACCTTCCAAATTTGATTCCACTCTGGCGCCAAATTTTATGAGTCAATTTAATTGTCTGCTTATGTTTATGTCGAGATTTTTGGTGAACGGAAGTTGGAACGAGGTTTCTTTAATTTTGTTTCTTTAATTTTGTAAGAAGTGATTTCTTTTAAGAACATATGGTTAAAAAAGTAAGAAGAACATATACATGTTCATTGCAAAATTGTTTTGTTGGAAAAATGTATCGATTGAAAACTATTACAAATGTTGAAGCCCCATAAAACTAATTTAATTTCCATGTCTTTCCCAACTTTTTTTTCCCCTTGGATCACACTAAAGGAACAAAGATATGTAAGAAACATTACAAATGTTGAAGCCCCTTTTTTCATCCCAATGTTATGATGAATAAAATTTCATCATATTGCCTCAATGTCCGTCGGTTTGCTCGACAGATACCTACAGCAAAATTCAGAGCAGATTAGGCGAGGCAAATTATGGGGAACAGCTGAGTTCATCTCCTTGAATTTAGTTCGTGCTGCATCGGCACAAATTGATCACAGGCTCCAAATGAAACTCGGGTTGCAATGTATCACGTCAACTGGACATAAAGTCATAGACGAAGAGTGTGCTAAAAATATTCAACTATCAATATCCCCTGTTAAGCTTCATGATAGATCAGGGACGGAAATTTCAACAGTAGGAAAACAGCATTACACTCAATCTTCTTAACGTGAACATACAGTAAATAAAGCATTATGCTTCAGCTTTCCTATACAGAGTGATAATACATGCATTGTGAGGTATAAAGTACAGAGTTGCTAATTTGCACGAAGTAATGTGCAAGATTAATTCCAAGAGCCATGTCATTCATCATTATACATAATCTGAATTCGGTTCATCAGAGGGTTTAATTAGTGACTCCTTGCTTACCACATTGGGTGTTGGAGAAGTAGCCTTCTTGGAAGGGTATAGTATGTAATGCTGGACCATAAAGAGAATGTCGAAGAAGATAGACACCTGAAAAATTCATTCCACTGAGACGGTTAAACCTTAATCATGTGGGTAGAAATGAGAACACTAGGGTTTAAGGGCGCGGGGAAGTCAGCAAAAAATCTTCAACTGTAGCTCTACTCGCCCAATAATGAACAGAGGGATGGGGGCTTTAAGGGGGGTGGATGCACATGCAATAAATCCAACTGCGTTGTTTTGGCACTTGAGTAAATGATAAGAAAAAACAAATAATACTCAAGTAGCAATCAAATAAATATTGCAATCAAATAAATAAAACAAGATAACCTATGGTCTATGGATGATTCACCATGGATAAGATGCCGAAAACACACCCTTTTCAGCGGTGAGCCATATGGAGCATTGGTCCCAGTTAATGCTGTAGAAGGAAGCTAACATGGAAAACTTTTTAACCTTGGGAAACTTTATCAGCTTTCCTCTTCTTCTTTTTTTTTTCCCATATAAAATAAAGATTATAGTTTTCTTGTTCAAAGGATGTTACAAGGTATCAAGATTCCAGAGATAGATTAAATTTTAATCGTGAACCACATCAGCTTTGGGATTTAAGAAAACAAAATTATCCACCAAGTTCACAGTGGCTTGTGGAACCCAACTACTGGACGGTCAAGCAGTACCAGCAAGCAAAAAGATAGGTAAATCCAATAGGCTAGGTTTGGAAAATAATATGCATAACATGTCCAGTCTTTCATGTTATGCGGTAGACAAAAAGTTAAAAATGAAATTTTTTGAAGTGATTAATGTATTCTTATTTTAAGCCATAAAGGTTGTATTAAGTCTCTCTATCGCTTGGTGACAAATCTTGAAATTCACAAGGACATAAAGAAGTGAAACTGTCTCATACCAAAGATATCATGGTCTTGCCTATGTTTCCGTAGAAGTTCACCCAGGAATCTGCAAAAACAGATTTAAATGATTAGATTTATCTGAAAGCGTATTCTACAAAAGATATTCAAATAGAACCATACTACATTTACATCCTTGGTAAACATCCCTCTCACATGTGTGTGGGGCCCGCAATGTGGGGCCCATTGTGGACCCCACACACGTGAGAGGGATGTGTACAAGGATGTGTACCAAGAATGTACACTTGGCTTTTCCCATTCAAATATTAGTCACCAACTCACTTTGATCTATGGATTGCACTGCCATTTGACAATAATTTGTTACTCCTCCTATGAAATCAAGCAAAATATTTCCAATGCTAAATCCAACTGTACTTTTTCGTCGAAAGTTCAAAATAGCCTATATTTAGTAACAGAACTCTGCATTAGATCATGAAGCCAATTTGTAAACAAAAACTTTCAAGATCACAGTAAACTTGGGATTGTTAAGAACACTAAGAGTTCAGCAGATGATAAGCAGAACGATCTCAAAGGATACAAGTTCCAAATCTACCTGAGGAATATATTTGATGATTGTCATAACAACTTGAATTGTGCTGCAATTAAAGATGGGATGTAAGAAGTTAAGACGAAACTCAGGATGAAGAAGCATAGTTCAAAACAAAGTAAAGTACTTGTCTGTTTCAGTAATTAACTTCATAGGCACATATAAATAGAATAAGTTGATCCATTATTTCTTGTTACCCTAGGTAGTTTCTTTCATTAGCCAAGAATACTAAGGCTTATAAGGCAGGTAATGCTCATCTCAGTACTCTTTACATAAATCTTAATGAGAAGTCCACAGATTCACGATTTGCTATAGGTTTGTTACACTTATTGAAGGGACGATATCTTACTTGAAGCAGTTTACCAGCCATAACCAAGAGTGCCTGGGCAGAGCTATGAAAACACAAATGGCAGCTGATAACCAGGCCACGGAAACAATTGCAATACAAATTTTTGAAATCTTTTGATTTCCACGCTGCAAAAATGATTCACAAAGGTTTCAAAATGCAAATTTAAAAAAAAAAAAAAATTAAGATGTCATTCAGATGTAAATTAATTAACCCATACTGTTCGGAATTGAAATTTAAAATGTAGTAATTTAACTGTACAGGTTATGCTTCTTTGTTATTAGAGCTTTACGCAAGAACCATAGTATGGTTGGCAAAGATTAATAACTTTAGTTCTAAGTAAATAAGTTCTTTCAAGATAAGTAATCATTTTTATCAAAGTGACTTTTTTAATTAAAAGTAACAAAAACGTGAAACAGTGAGAAAATTTTAGTTACCGACGTCATAAATTACAACTTGGAACAAGGTGAAAGCAGTCAAGAGAACAGCATGAATGGAGAAAGCTACATCATTGGCAGCCACAGGTATCATCTGCAATAAAACAACCACAAGAAAATAAATACATGCATCAAATAACCAAAAAATTGAAACCCTTGATCAGTTGATCCCAAAAATTAAATAAACGCCCACAGAATTCATCATTGAAGCTAAGGAAAAATCAATTATGAATTCAATAATAGGATCTGTTTCGAAGTACCTCATCGAGGCCAAATTTTTGGCGGTACTGCCTCTGCACGGTGGAGCTAAAGTAGAGGGAAGCGTTGTAGATGAGATACGAGGAGTGCTTCGTCAAATTCAGGAGCAGGAAATCAAAGTTCAACCCCACCACACTACGTAAACAAGAAATTAAAACACGAACTTTGAAATTTCAGAATAAATTAAAGTGGGTGAATAAGAATTCGAAAAACCTTCTCCTTCGGAAATTCAAAATCACTTGCGGGTAGAAACTGATGGACCATGAGACAAATGCAGTCCATCCCAAAACATTGTATAATACCTTCAGATGAATTGAATTCCACGACCCCATTTGTGAATTTCTTTCAATACAAAATCTGAATTTAAACGGATTGTGGAGAAAAAGTCAACTTGGACAGAATTTTAATGCATCATGCTTATATCTGCGTAATTCGTCTAAATGAAGGGAACGAGTCCCCAAAAGCTAAGGAGGTGAAGAAAGAGAATCAAGTATGGAACCCACAAATGGATGTGTATTTTGTATGTGCCCGCCGTGTCGTCCCGATTCGTACAGTTTTAGGAATAGCGTCTCACTTATTACACGTTTGGGTTTTACCTATTTTTAGGTGATCCGAAATTAAACGGATCCAAGAATATAAGTTTGAACCTACCCATATTGTTTTTTTTTTTTTTTTAAATAATGCTATCTCCCGTCATTAATATTATAGATCATAATTTTTATATTTAATTGAACATATTATTTAATGACATAATTATTATCATCTAAACTAATGTTAAATACTATTCGTGCTGAATATAATTACTCTTTTTTTTTTTTTGCATCATGATGTATTTTATGCCTTTCTAAGGTATTTTTTATTGATAAATTCATTTGGTAATTTCATTAAATCCATCCCATTTAAAAATGTTAGTTTTGTTTTTTACGCGGATTAAGAAATCTTATTTAATGTTATTGAAAAATCATTTTTTTATAAAAAACTTCCCTAATTTGTCCTTGTTTAATTGTCAACAACTAATAGTGAATTGGTTATAATTAGGGAAACTTAAAAAAGGGTATATTAGTAAACGAACAAAACAAAACATTCTCAATTAAAAAAAAAAAAGACTATATAGTTGAGACAAAAAAATAAAGAAAGTCAATCTATATAAATGAGACGGAGGAAGTATTAAGGGCGTGTTCGGTTGTGTTTAAAATCCAATTAAAATTGAAAATATAGCCGCTATTGGGTCTCACTCGTCTAATAAAAATCAACAATAACGACTAATTTTTCAATTTTAATCTCTATCGAACACGCACTAAATTTCACTTTGTTGCTATGGAGACTTGTGCCAATTATAGGTGGTGCTATCTGTCATTATTAAATTTTATTTCGTTTTCTATATGATCCCCAACTTGTGACGTATTGTGGTTACAAGTCCACTATCTCTATAAATCCATGAATTTGGTCCTCATGTGCGAAAATCGTCAAAGTCACAAGCGACTTTTAGTTGAAAAGAAAAAATATGTTAAAACTCTTTAATGATATTGCCTTAAAGCTTTATTTTACGTAAAAGTCGGTGATTTTAACATTCAAATTGATAATTTCGGTCACATGAGTACCGATTGATACATTTAAACAAATTAGGACCTAGAATTAAATGTCGAGGACTCATTACCCTGCCACGTGAAAGGTTGTCAGTTATTATTATTTTTTTCTAAATTTTTACTTTAAATTTCAAAATAATCTCTAGAACTTAACTAGTACATCGTTCCCATCCTGCCTTCGCTACTCACTATATCTACTATTTCCTCTCAACCATCGCAACAAGAAAGAGCAAAAAGAGACTAGGCCTTCCTCAATAATTAATCTACTTGTACGTTGTGGATGACATACCCTATGTTTAAGAAATCTGGTCAATGATCTAAAGAAGTTTATTTAAAATCAATGGTTATGATTGTTGTCAAAATTAATATCATCCATAATGTACATGTAGCAAAGTTGGTCACTCAATTAACTAGAAATTTTGTCTAATTATTCTCTTTTGGTCGTTGTAATTTGGAGTGACGTTACTAAAAGAATGATCGTTTCGTTATGTGTGGCGCAAATGTCAATCACTTGCATTGAAAACAAAATTTCTGCTTCATTTACAAGTCCGAAACGATTTTATTTTAATTCAATTAATTTGTGTTATCTTTAGATGCCAGTTTTCCTAATACAAGTAGATGATTTCTAAGGTAATCGGACAATTGACACTCACGAAGCGACCTGGACGACAATGAATTTACAGGCAAATTGATCTGAATGTAGCGCTGCCTTAGTCTCCTATTGATCTAATTCTAATCTGGCACCCACCAATGGCTTCATTTTGTCTTGCCAAAATTTTCAAAACATACGTGTGAAATGAAGCTTCCATTTATTAATATTTACAGGGTGGATTAGTTGGGTGCAACAACTAATACAAATTCTTCATCTCATTCTCTATTTATAGACAGTCTTGTTTCCATATTCATGTCTCTCTCTCTCTCTCTCTCTCTGTCTCTGTTAAAAATTCATTTCGTAGAAGAGTAATCTTTAATGACGTCTGTAAGTTTTTTTTTTTTCTCGCAATTTTATCATTTTGTATATGATCAAATGCTGATTGCATGAAGATTTCGTTGCATTGAATGCGAATTCTTATTTCGTTTGATGATCATATGAATTTATCCTCAAATTCTACGTCCGCCGTTTGTTTCATCATGTAAAATTTTCATTGACAGCAAGGACGGCCATTGCCAAAATTTGGTGAATGGGATGTGAATAATCCAGCATCGGCCGATGGATTTACAGTCATATTTGCCAAGGCCAGAGATGAAAAGAAAGCCACCGTAACTGCTGCTGGAGCATCGATGGTCGAAAACGTTTCTCAACCGCACGAATCTTACGAGCACCCGCAAAAGGTAATTGTTGGAACATCTCAATCTTATAGACATTTGTGACGTGTTTAGTAAGATTTTGTTATTATAATGCAGAAGAAGTGGCTTTGCTGTTTCTAAAAATTAAGGGCATTTGGATCTATGAATCGGGAAAACATGGCATCGGGGGACAATAATATCCAAGTGAGCTGATCAGAATAAAACGTTTTAAGGGAATGAAAGGCAGTTGTAATTTTTTCTTTTCTAGTAAGGTATCTGTTACACGAGTTCTTCAAATATCTAAAAACAAGTTTCATATCGTGTCAGCAACTACTCTTAGAACGCAATAGAACAAGTTTCACATGGACTGTAAACTCTGCAAACAAGATAGATTTAGAGAGTACTCTCTCCCTATAGATTTATATGAGCAATGTTTTACCTTGATTTCTGCATTCAAAATGATAGGCCGCAAAATTTTCCGAACATCGGTTTATCTTTGTTCGCTTGATGTAGTTTTAAGTAAAAACTATATAAAATAGTCTACCAGGGTGATTCGAAGTAAACGGGTTTGTTTCCCGTAGTGAACCATAAAATTACAGTGCCAAAAATTTCCAAACTGCTGCGATTCTAATCACCCCAGGATCCAGCATCAGAGTCAGCATAAGTCTTCGAAGCATGCCAATCCGGACATGTTGACAAGTCATGGCTAACGGGATGGTCAAATAGACATTCACTCCCAAACTTGCAGTCACCGTGACGTTCATAATGTCGGCAAATACTTCTACCCTGTATAGAGATTAAAGTTGAACGAAAAACTATGAACCTAGAAAGCCAAATAATCAAATTGAAAAGATTATAATCCAAGAATTCCCTTTATGACCAGGTTGAGTAACCTTAAGCAGAAAATAGAGGTTTTAGTAGTTTAATGGTCATAGGTCCAGACATTCAATTGTGCAAATTCATTTTTCCAGAAACAATATATAGGGCGTGTTCGGTATAGCTTAAAATCCAATTAAAATTGAAATATAGTCTTTATTGGGTCTCATTCGTCTAATAAAAATCTACAATAACGGCTAGTTTTTCAATTTTAATCCAATTTTAATCTCTACCGAACACACTCATAGGTCTTTTACATCCAAAGTCTCTCGAGTTCAAAACATAACAAAAATACAATCATAAATAATTTTATTTTTCTGTTCACTCTCAAACAGCATTGCACCACTCAATTTTTGAAGTAGTTTTTGTTCAAATTGAACGTCTAACATAAGTGCTATGCAATCAAGACAAAATAAATAAAAAATCATTTGCTGAAAAAAACAGACCCTACTTGGCCATGTTTAAAAAAAATTAAGTGTAACTAACTTTTTATACATGTCTATCGTATGAAATTAAGTTTCCTAGTGTAGCCTATGTTGTTGTAAACGGAAAGAGGGAATTGGTCTAAGGAGATTATGAAAGGGGTTGTTAGCTACATGAACATTCAAATTTTCCTCCGAGTTCACATGAGATTTACAAGCTGTGCCTATACTTCTTCCGAGTTCTAAACCCCAATTCTTAACCTATTTGTGAAAATATCCCTCTATTGATATAGACCGTTCCATAGAACAATCATAGACGTACCTAAAAATATGACAAAATTTCCTTATTTACAGATTGAGTGAGCACACAGTTTTCACTTTTGCAATGGAGCCTATTTGAGGAAAAACTTTCTATAAATATATTTTTGTCTGTATCTTTACGAAATAATGCTAATATAAACTCTTATAACTTCTCCCACAAATATACTTGTTTTTATCAACATGAGGTTGCCTCCCATAGCCCCACCCAAAGCCTCATAACCAGAATCTCAGTAATGGATAATGTGCTGTTTTTGGTGACCTTTCACACACGTGATGAGGGAGAAAATTGAGGTACTCAAAAACAGTAACACTAACACCCAAAATAAGTTCAAAGGACAACATAAATAATTTAACTTACGGGTCTCAATGGCAGGCCTTTCTCAGAAAGGACACGTTCATCAGGCCTAGGTTTCCTATCCCTTGGATGGTGGTATCGACATGCAGATTTAAATTTGCAGTTCCCAGTTTTCACGAAATAATCGCATTCGGGCTGACCTGGACGTTCAGGAAATTCTTCATCTCGCATAGAAATGTATGATTTTCTCAGGGAACCATCTGCAGCAGGAGTTGCAAAATAATTCCCACTCTGATGGGAATTCGGAGCCTGAGTACATATTGACAAAAGCAGAGGCATACAATATGTCACCAACTAACTTTTTGAACAGCAATAGAATGCATGTAAAACAGAAGGGTGGAGGAGAGTAAAAGATAGAGGGAGGGGGGGGGTGAGAATTTAACGAAACAAAGCCTGATTATAATGCCCCAAAAAATAAATAAACAAATATCGCAAATAGAAGGGAGATTAAGGATAAATCCAGGCATACTATAAAACTAGACATGTCCATCCCGGCTAATGCGAGCTAGCCTTAAACTTGTCCACTGTCATAATGCTAAAAATTATCTATTACACAAAATATGTGAATGAAAGCCAGGTTTGAGGCACCATTTTTCTCTCAAAGTAGTCAGTTATAATTGCAGACAATGAGAATAAGGTATGAATTCTTCAACTTAGCAGAATCTGTATTGTATCAGGTTACACCAAACAGAAAATGAAAGCAATAAAAAACTCGATTCCCTCTCAATGTGAGAGTAGCGTACACTTGAATCCATTGCAGAATCAGTTTTCGTGAACTCATATATAAATGACAACATTTACGCTGTTGAGCTGCATGTCACACAGTTTAAAGTTGATGAAGACTTATCCAAGGACTAATCAAATTTACCATATGAGTGTATCTACAATGCCTTTACATGTACCTCTCTGTCACAATAAACATCGGCTTTCATGAATATCTATTATAATCATGAATTTGGGAACATAAGCAAGCTCTCAAGATTGCATCTCGGAACTGAAAATGCACATAGCGTGAAGAGAAGAAAAGGAAACGTGAATGATATAAAGGTGAAGCTGAGAAATCATGTCCTGAAACTGAATCAGAAATAAAAGTAGCAATTTCATCTCAAAGAAATAAAAGAAGATAGCTTCAGTGAAAGAAAAAGATTGAGCAACCTGATATCCATTCCATTCTGATTGTTTTTGCATCTGTTGAGGAGGTGTATGTGGAGTCACATACGGTGAGTGGCTGTTCGGGTAGGAAATGGTGTTATCAGACAATGCGTATAAAAACCTGGATGCTTGATCCGGTTGAGAAGCTCCTGAAAAATTAATTGGAAGACCATTATGATTTTCTAAAGGATGGTTTAACTGTCTCCCAAATTTTTCATCCACTGATGAGTTGGGAGATCCCATCCCTGTCATTGGAGTAGGATCAGGATGGTTAAATACACAACGAGATCCATATCCGCAGGTACCATTACGCATGTAGAAGGGACACTCTTTTTCTCCCTAATCAAAAGTAAAATGCAATTAGCTTCAAAGAAGAACCTCGAGTAATGATCGAAAACAGAAACAACCACGGGAAGAGATATAAGATGCAGCATTACCAATCGTATTGGCAAACCTAAGAAGTTAAGCTCCGGAACAATATTTTGAAACTCTTCTCCTTGGTGCCAGTATCTGCAAGATTTTCCATACTTGCACCCTTCGGCTGTTCGGTAATACTGTAAAAAGTAACAAAGCAACCATGTTTACAGTTACTGTAGAAAATCTTTCTTAGATTTTTCAACCCAGGGAATGGGCAAGCAGAGACAATAGATGTATTGTATATGCAATGGTCAGCTTTAAACATGAAGGAAAAATTGATTTCAAGTTAAAGCAACCACTGAAGATGAATGTCAGCAGAAGAAAAAGGAAAGCATAACTGCGAACATTATTTTGCCTAAATAATAACTAAAGAAAAACCCATAGCCCTCTCGAAAATCTGAGATTAGAATCATTGTTTTAAAAAGCTGTCTAAGGCTTATGCCTTGAGAGATTCCTCGCATTAGGCTTTATACACTAACTTTACGTTTGAGTACCGTTTGTCAAGGCGTAACCTTCAATTTATAGAGGCTTAACGGAGCCTTCTGCATCGCTTTCCCTATTGCACTGTTTTAAACATTGATTAGAAAGACACACGAAGTCTAATAAACTTGATACCTACATATGGATAATGAAAGTATTAAATCTATTAACCTTGCACTCAATCGGGCCAGAATCTTCAGGAATTACGTCCCTGTCTAGATCGTTGGCAGCCTTCAACATACAGAAAATCATCATAACATTAATAATATGATAAGAAAAAATACTAATAAAACATAGATTTTCAAAATACAAAAAAGCCCTAGCTAAAATCGCAAACATACCTGAGTCTGAGTCTGAGTCCTTTTGTCGGGATGATTGTACCTGCAATCGAGTCCAAACTTACAAGACCCCGTCCGAATAAAATGGGGGCAATCACCTGCATACGGCCGCAGAGGCAGCAGTCCACTACCGTGTAGACTACCGGAGTCCTTTTGGCCATTGTTATCCGTATCATTTTCATTGGCTTTTAGCACTACATTTTCCAATTTCTCTATCAAAGCATCTTCGGTGTGCGAATCAGTAGATGAAAACCCATGCTCCAGTTCCTCGGACTCGGATTTCGTATTCGGAAGGATGCCGTCGTCCCCTAAAGTTTCCATTTTTCTACTTCTACTGCATTAACCAGAGAGACCCTAGAGTCCTATAATGTAGAGTAGAGGGCAAGTGCGTCGTGTCTGGGTAATAGTTTTTTGAAGACTGGGTCAGAAGGGAAAGTACTTAGCTTGTGTTTGAATCATTTTGACTACAATAGAAATTTTAGAATAGAGATTGTCGTGAGAATAAGTGATAAAATTTTTTTATTTGTGTGTAATATTATTTTATTTGAAAATTGTGTGGTCGAAATGAAAAATGAAAATGTAAATGAGAAATTAACGTGTGTCAGCTTATTATGTTTAAAAAATTTAAGAATACTCATAAGGATAGCTCAACTTTAGATTATTGGAATTTATTTTAAAACTCAACTTCGAATTGTCCAATAAATAGAATATTGATTTTAGGACACAACTTCTCAATATTTGTGGATCCTCCAAAAGGTGGATAAAAAATGGATTAAATATTTATAAATAGTTTATAAACGTGAGTCAAATTAAGAGGATGTCTGGTAGAGATTAAAATAGAATTAAAATTGAAAAATTAGACGTTATTATTGATTTTTATTAGACGAACGAGACATAATAATAGCTATATTTTCAATTTTAATTAGAACCGAACAAGCCCTAAATTTTTTTTTCATGAATTTATTAATATTTCAAAAAAAAAATTAAAATCAAATTGTTGCACGTATGGTGCATCAAGAATAAATAAATTTATTCGAAATTTCCCCGGGGGGGGGGGGGTCTCTCAATGCAGGGTTCAGTAAATTTCTTGATATTTATAAATTATCGCATATTTCAATAAAATTTTAAGGGTTGTATTTAATTGGGATTTTTATAGACCTTTTTTAAGTGGTGAACTTTTATATATTTTTATGAAATTAATGGAAGTTTTTGCTTTTATTAAATTTCATTAAAATATAGGCGTCCCGAACTGA
Source organism: Fraxinus baroniana (assembly GCA_903798355.1). Taxonomy (NCBI): domain Eukaryota; kingdom Viridiplantae; phylum Streptophyta; class Magnoliopsida; order Lamiales; family Oleaceae; genus Fraxinus; species Fraxinus baroniana. The sequence continues at coordinate 4,619 of CAIGRO010231519.1, read as the reverse complement.
GAACATAGGGGTACGTATATAATTAGGATTTTTATAGACTTTTCTAAGTAGTGGAATTTTATAGATTTTTATGAAATTAGCCCATGTTTGATCCACCCTATTTTTTTCATTCTCATTCTTCTACTCATTTTTTACCACACATTCTTCAATAAAACAATGTTTTTATCACATCAATAACATTAAGTTTGATATATTGATTAATGATTTGCTATTTAAAGGTTCGACACATTAACGATGCCAAACATTAAGTTCATTTGCAGCGCCCCGGCACCTATGTTTCAAAAGCTACTCAAATAATTATTTTTGCCATTATAAAAATTGATTGACACATTGCAATACAAAAAAATTTGAAGAACTTTGCGGAATAAAATAAGCTATTTTGTTGTCTCATAATATGTCAAATAAATCCAATTCACTAATAAAATATAAATCCAGTGATTTTAAAATGACATTCTCATAGTAAAATAATTTTAAACTAAGTACTAAATATTGAAAGAAAGTAAAATTCTTGATCCATCGATAACTAATTCTGTCAGTAGTCTCAACCTCCAATTCTGATCAATCAAGTATCTGAAATATATTTTAAATATAGAATGAGCGTACAAGTACATTCAGCATGGATTTCAGGTCAATATTTTCACAATTTAATATAAAAAGTAAATAAATTAAGCGCAACATAATTTTCTAGTGGGATAGAAATCTGATCATCTCATTCTCGCTAAGATGATACTCATTCTCAATCTCCACTTAGAATTTTTGCTATATGATTGGTTTCTTTGTAGATCTACGTGATATCCTATTGTATTACCCGTAAGATCCTTCCTTAGTTTGAATAATACAATAGTAAATAAAAATACTTAATTTAAATATTAAAAAGTGAAAGCACAAAACCACATTTTTATCTTTCTCATGGTGTCTCTCGCTCCCCTCCTTCTTCTCTCTTTCCGTGTTCTTTCTTTCTGAATTCGTGAGAATTGAAGTGCAACAACAAAATGGTATTTATATGCGTGATTAGACAATGATAGTTACCTGAAATATATATATATATATATATATATATATATATATATATTATTTTGATTATTTATTTATTTATTGAATTAAGTTGACTTTAAATTTTTATTTAAAAAAAAAATACTACGTGGGGAAAGGAGAAAGGGATGGTGGGGATCGAACCTCCACCTTCTGTGTGAGAACTTCTTAGTGCAAAAGAAGAAGAAAAAAATGTCTTTCAAATTTTCATTTGAATACCCCTTTCAAATCTAGGTGTCCTCATTAATTAGTAAATTTAGAGTGTGTTTGATGCATATTAAAATGAGAGAATGCATTTTTTTGAAATAATATGACGAGAAATATGTGGTTGAAAAAGTAGAAAAAGTTCTTGATGTGATAAAAAATATTATTTTATTGAAGAATGTGTGGTTGAAAATGAGTAAAAGAATGTGAATGAAAAAATAATGTGGATCAAAATAATGATTTCATTAATACAGCAACTTTAAAAGATTTTGATTGATTTCGAGCATAAAATACTCCTAACAACCTTTTTTTAAATTTCAATATTTTTAATGAGATTTTTATATATTCTTTGGAAAGTGGTAATTAACACATAACGTCCCCACTATTCATTATTATTGTGGAAAACATGCATACTTTTCATTTTTTTGGTATTTTCACTCTTATTTTCACATTTCATGCGCAAAATGTCATTTTCACTCGCAAAATGTCATTTTCACATATTTTCTCAATTAAAATTATGAAATGACGAATATAATCATATCTTTAAATAAAACAAAAAGAAAAAGAAAAAAACTAATTGCAACCACAATCTCAATTTTATTTTATTTTAAAAAAAAGGCGCAAATAAGTCACAAATAAATTATTAAAAGGGTAATTAGTACATAATGTCTCTATCTTTCGTCGTTATTGCCAAAAATGTCCATACCTTTCATTTTTTGGGGTATTTTCATCATTAATTACACATTTGATTGTGCAAACCTCTATTTCTATCAATTTTCATCCAATTCTCAATAAAAAGCCGTGAAATAACGAATATAACATCTTATTTAGCCCCTATTTGGTACATATTTTTTCAAAATACATTATTTTAAAATTTGTTTTCAACAACACTTTCTTCAATAAATTAATATTTTTCATCACATTAATAACTTTTCGTACATTTTAACCACATATTTCTTATCATATCACTATTTAAAATTTTCCTCCTCAAAAATGAATAATATCCATCAAATATAATCTTAAATAAAAAGCTAAAGAAATAAATTACAATCATAATCCCAATTTTTTTAAAAGTGCAAACAAGTCTCATGACTTTTTATTGAAAAATCTGATGAAAATAGATAGAAATGGTAGTTTGTGCAATCAAATATGCAATTAAGGGTGAAAATGTCAAAAAAATGAAAGGTATGGACGTTTTTCACAATAACGGTGAAAGATATGGACGTTATGTACTAATTATCCTTTTAATAATTTATTTGTGACTTATTTGCGCTTTTTAAAAAAATTTGGACCGTGGTTGCAATTAGTTTTCTTCTTTTTCTTTTATTTAAAGAGGATATATTCGTCATTTCCTGATTTTTATTTGAGAAACTAGGTGAAAATGACTTTTTGCACAATGAAGGGTGAAAATAAGGGCGAAAATGTCAAAAAATGAAAGGTGTTTACGTTTTCTACAATAACAATGAAAGATAGGGATTTTATGTGCTAATTACCCATTTGGAAATCTATTTAATTTACAAAATTCATTAGAATTTATAATAATTTAGGATTTATTAAAATCTTAATTGAGGACATTGCGTTAAACGGACTTATTGAATTTTAATTTACTTCACACAAAGAAGATAAAACGACACAAATTTTGAATAAATCATCAAAAAAGTAAAAAAATAAATCTAACTTTATAAATAGAAAATAAAATTTATAACTTTAACTCTAATTAAAGAGAATTCATAACACTTTGTCATTAAAATAACTAGTTCCGTCCATCTACAAAATCAAACAAAAAATATATATGTATAAAAATCAATTCCATTTGAAAAATTGAAGATCTATAAAATTAAGCAAATAAATATCTAAAAATTATAAATCACTTCAATTTGAGAAAAAAAAATGTTATTTTCATTATAGGATTACGTACAAAATATGTACAAAATTATAAATACTACTTATTTTATGATCAATTCATTTTTCATTTTTCATTTTTAGTTGTCCAAAACAAAAATAGGTGATCACAGCAATACCCGTGCAACATTCAGAAGAACTTCAATCTCGATCTTGTGCCATAACATTATGATCATTCGCTGCCCTTTTTGTGCTCAGTTGCTAATGAAGTAGAAAAATTCAATACGGTCGACGGCAAAGATTGTGTTCTTAGTATTGGAGAAAAAGTTAGACTGTGTTGAGTTGAAATTCTCAATATTGAAACTTGAAACGAACGCAAATTTATTACTTAATAGTGTGTATTGAATCAAGATTCTCCATGCTTAATCTTTAGAAGAATTGGCTCGTCATTTGACGATGCAATGTTCATCTTCGTTTGGTCCCTTTTTGGTATATAGATAAAAATAGATTGAACGTATGTTTGAAAAATTGTAAATTCTATTAATTGTATTGTTAAAATTTTAACTATACATTTCATTAATTTTTATTCAAAATCTATTGAAAATCTGATTTTAATTCCCACCAAACAGGAACTTAACTTATTAAACAAATTTGAGTCTAAATTTTGATAAAGGATACTAACCACAATAATCAATTTACACTATTTTCAACACAATCCAAATCAATTAAAGTGTGGAAATCTATATATAATTCGGAAAGAACATCAACAAAAAATATTTACAATATACGTTTAACTAATATTTAGTTATTCAAATTAATCGTATCGAAATATAAATAGGAACAAATTTGTCTACTTACTTTTTCAAATTATAATATCTATTTAAATTGTGATTAAAATCCCACTAATCAAGCCATCTAATGTTTCCAGCCCAACCCATTATTATGGGCTAGCCTGTAACGTATCGCCCTAAATTTAGCACTTTCGCACACTACCTAACACTTCCCCGTCATTTTTCTGTCTAGATTGATTTGAAGCTCCTTCATTTCACCGGCGACGGTAGCTACTGATCATTTTGATCAATTATTTGGTTATATTGGTATTTCTTTTCGGGATTTCAACTTCTATTTTCTTTTAATTTCATTTCACTTCTTTGCAATGGCTGAGCCAACAATGGGCTACATTGGGTTATAGCCCACTGTTGGCCTAGTCCAGTTGCAGAAAAATAAAATTGTTTTTCCACTTCAAGCTAGCCCATTTGAAAAATAAAAACTCAATTCAATTATAATTAATTCTCAAACCTTTTCAGAATCATTACCACGGTTTATGATATTTGTGGTCGGTTTCAAGTTTCAACCTTCAAAATTCAATCCATGACGGAGAGTGGAGAGACGATCGCCGAAGTCCAATAAGTAAAGTACTTCGATATTTATGGTTTTTATTACTCTCAAGAATGGACTGAAATTGAGTGATTATTCTCAAGAATTGAGTGCATATTTATAAGGGAGATTTCGTAGAATTCTTCATTATTAAATTTGTTAAT
>CAIGRO010231505.1:0-11528 GCA_903798355.1 Fraxinus baroniana | reverse complement strand
TCTGACTCGAACCCTCCTGCATCAACACATTAATATTCGAAAAATTTCTATGAAAACTTGAAAATCTTTAATATTACTAATGGTGTGTTTGTCTCTCATTATTGTAGAAGAAATGAAGTAATGAATAATATTTTTTTGGAGAATGTGTGGTTGAAATTTGCCCCTGTTTGAAACCCATTTTGAGGAAAATAGGAATTTTAGAATATATAGTGATAAATGTAATAATGTATGGTGGAAATGTGATGAAATTTTTTTGACTTGTGTAATATTATTTTATTAGGAGAATGTATGGTTGAAATAAAAAATGAGAATGAGAAATTAATTAGTTTGTGTGTAAAATATTTTATTGGGTGATTGTGTGGTGGAGAATCTTACTATAACAAAAAATATTTTGAAATAATGAGAGACAAGTGGGGCCTAAATAGGTTACGAAAAAATAAAACTTCAAGAGCATTTTTAGTATTGAATTTGAATTGCGTCATTTAAAAACTTTTAAATACTTAGAGACAGGAAATATATGGAGGAGGGCAACAAAAGTGGTTGATTTCCTACATTGGCGACTGGCGTCTGGCGACAAAGACAAACATTGCCTCCATATGAATTATCTGGAGTGTTTGTTGGCTCCCTGAAAACGGATAAATTGGGATTTTCTAACTTTAGGTTGGGGAAGGGACCGTAAATGTTTTAAAGAATCGTTTGGTTTGACTTTTATTTTCTGCAGAAGGACTTTTGGAAGAATATAACTTAATTTTTAAAAGAGATTCATATTTCGAAAGTATTTTTAAAGAAGGTTATATTATACTAACTTCCTCTAAAAACTTTTGTAACTAAAAGAAATAATTTTATATAATTAGTCAAACAGATCGAAAAGCAGTTTTTATGTCTCAAAAGCTCATTTTGACTTTTCAAAAGACATGCCAACTATCCGTATCCTTGGTGTGTACCAAATGCCTCGTTCATTTTCAGATAATTAGGCTTAAAACCCTTATCTTGAACCAGGTGTCTTTTGCCGAAAAAGAAAAAAAAGTTAATATAAGTAGGTGCAAGTACTCGATTCGGACACAATTTATAAATTGATTTTATGGGATCCAAACTATTTCTCTTCGATTCATATTTCGTGGCGAATGTTGTGTGGGTGAATTGTCATCATAAAAACACACACAAACCTCAAACCAAACAATTAATGGAGCATTGAGAAAGAACGAAAAAATACGTATAATGAGAAAAACAAGTAAATAAATATACAGACAGGGTTTGGTTATTCTGCACAAAGCCTGTAAAGTTCATCTAGTGGCGGCAACTCCTTAAGCATCCTATCAAAATCTTTAAAAGACATTCCACGAGAAAAAACTGGAGGAGCAACGGTGGACGTTTCACTCCTCGGCGGCTGTTTGGCTGCGGAAGATGAATCCGCCCCCACCACTGAATCTTTTCCGGTGAGACTCTGAACAACAGATTTGAAGCTCATGGCATCAGTTTCCACGTATTGGGTGTTGATTATCACCACCTTCACGGGCTGTTTATTGAATCTAGACATATTACGAATAAGCTCAAATTTCCAAAATGTTTGAAAAATCACGGCGGAGGAGTCTTAATTGCGGCGACAGATCGCGGCGGAAGTTACTTGACAACGGTGGCTTCTGGTAGGTGTGTTGGACTATTTAATTGAACATTAAGGACTATTTATAATAAGCCCGGGGTAGTTTGCCCTGCTACGATCGTGCGGTTCTTAACTGGATGATATAAGTTGACGATTGTGATCCAAGCAGTCTAGAAGGACCAGATCCAGTCAAGGCACGCAATTGGGAAAAAAACCTTGCTCCTTGAAACTTGGAGGAAATTGCATGATTTCATGATCATTTTCACTTTTGCTTGAGGAAAAAGAAAAAAAAAATTGTGTATTTTTTTTTAAATAAATTGAATTTCGTCTTTTATACATACCATAATTGATAAAAATGATATTGAATATACGCACGTGCAAGATTCTACTTGTGTTCGTATCAGCAAAAAATCTTGTGATGCTAAATTCCAACCGTAACATGTTTATAAATTGTGTTCTGATTTTTCAATTTCATACGTAAATCTATTCTGAAAGAAGTAAATATTCGAACAATGATTTTTAGTGCTTGTTTGAAAGATTATTTGAAGTAAAAAATAATTTTTTTGAAAATGTGTGATTGAAATTTAAGAAAAAAATTATATGGGTCCACGTACAAAATAACTTTACAGGAAAACTTTATGTCTAAAATGAGATTTCAAAATAAGCTACGCAAAGCAAAATCTTAATGAACTTAAGGTCGTGCTCGGTATGGCTTAGAATCCAATTAAAATTGAAAATATAACCGTTATTGGGTCTCATCTGTCTAATAAAAGTCAACAATAACGACTAATTTTTCAATTTTAATCCATACCGAACATGCCCTAAAAACATTTACGTTTTGTTGAATACATATTATTTGGATAATGTCCTTCACTCTCCCCGTTTTGGGACATGAATATATTTTTTTTCTAGGATGATGGCAATGAAAATGTCATAAAACCTAGTACTTTTAGAAAAATAAATAAATAAATTTGAGGCAAGAAAATGTCAATTTTTTTTATTTTTTTTTTACGTTATATCCTATATTAATAACATTGAAAAAGTTTGGTCCCTTTACCTGCTTATGCTGTGTATTATTGTCTTCAATAGTGACCACGTGTAAGAATGCCCATCACATTTTTATACATCGGTCGTACAACTCTTCATGCATTGAAATATTCTTTGGAACTTTCTATTTAAATTAATTAATGTTTTATACTGATCATTTTATATTTATTTTTTTACTTTTAGTTAACAAAAACATTCTCATAAACCTTGTGAATAGTATCGAAATAGAATACAATCGATCTAAAGATTCATGTCAGCGTTCGAATTGTAGCCAAGAACGCAAAATAATAAACTACTCCATTCCCCGTATCGAACATAAAGCAACATGTACAACATTCAACTTTCGACGTCAAAACAACGTTATCTAAGAAAACTGGAGTGTTTGGATTTAATGGAGCCACGTTTTTCGATCATGATTTTTGCGGAAGGCATCAGTCATCACATTTCGCTACAAAACCTATATAGCATCGACTTCGATAATACTTGAGCTTTTCTTTAAAGCAAGTTCCTCGACATCTTCAAACGAGAAGCATCCCTCAAACTTTCTTAGCAAAAGTAGTTAGTTATTTATTTTGATAATAATGTTACGACTAGTCCCGTTTGGTAAAAGTTTTTTAAAACTCACCTTCTTCAATCTCAATTTCAATCACATTCTCTCAATAATATGATTTTATACATGGATTCACAGCATTTCCTATTTTTAAACTACAAATTCTTCAAAAAATTACTTTTTATAGAACATATTCTATAAGCAAAATCAAATAATATTTTAGGCCATGTTTGGTACGTATTAAAATCAGATTTTAATCTAAGTAAAAGTCAAAGAATCAATATTAACCACATCTTTTATGGATCCCACAACTTTTCAACCACATATTTCAAAATTTCTATCACAATCTACTAAAAATCTAATTTTAATTCTCACCAAACACCCTCTTAACGAATTTTTACTTTAACATTTCAAAAAAATAAATTATCTTAATTTAATTGAAAAAAAAAAAAAATAGTTAAAAGTCAGCTTTACATCTTTTTAACACGAGGGAATCATTACTTGTACGGCATTTCAATCACGGGATTCCAACTGGGTCCACCCTGATTCAAATATTCACGTGTGGGTCCCGTGTAATTGATGAACACACACTGTCAAGACAATTGAAGAATTGAAAATTAGACCAATTATTTGTGAAGCAAAGTCAACAAGAATTAAACAAAAGTTGAATTTAAATTTCTTTATTAATTTCTTCGCACTTTTTTTTTTCTTGAATTTATTAAAGCAACGCTCCAAGAGGAATTTTATTACGCGGGGTCGGGGTGTTATGTGTGGAGTTAGTCTTATTGTTTTGACGGAATGGAAGAAAAAAGGGATAGAACGAAGGTTCTAAAACCCACAAGACACGATGAGGTGTGAAGATCGAATTTAAGATTATGAATTTAGGTATAATACGGCGTTTTTCTTTTTTAATATTATTTTAATTATTATCGTCCAATAAATAAAATAACTCGTACATTGAAAATTTATAGAAGCTTTACACATTTTCCCTAGTTTTCAATAAAAAACAAAATTCTCAAAATCATAAATATTTTAAACTAATAATATTTTGTTCTTGAACAAAGTTGATTTTTGTTGCACTTATTTCACTTTCAAGTTTTAGACTACTTTAAAATAAAGTAATTAACACTTGCCAAAGAAAAAAGGCATGTGCCTTTTTCCACTTGTTGCATGTCCCGCCTAGGCACGACGCGAGTGTTTTCTTTTCCCCAAGCTCGAGCTTAGGTGGAGCTTTTAGAACACTCGCTCGGTAGAACATATTGTTACATACAAAAATTATTACACTTCACCAAGATCTCATGACAGTTACAACGACCAATTTTTTAATGTTTAATTAATATTGAGATCCTAGATTGATCATCGATTTAGGATTAATCTTGGCGACATCTTGCTTGTCCACTTGAGCTCAAATATTACGACTTGAAGAAATTTATTAAGCTCCTGTCTGGTACACATTAAAAATTTAATTTTCATTATTTTATTCATTTTCAACCACACATTTTTCAATAAAATAATATTTTTCATCACATCAATAACTTCTCATTTTTTTCAACCACACATTCTCCATCAATCTACGATTTCATAATACATTCTTTTAAAATAATGTGACTCAAACACACCCTAAGTCTTGTTAAACCAAGAGTCGGACTCTTAGACTAATAGAGTTCTAAGCATGAGCGGAGCGAAAAGAAAGCACCGGGAATTCTTCGGTAAAACATTCATGTCTTTCTTGTTCTGCACGTGTTTTAACTTTTTAGATTGAGAGAAGTCAAGATTAAATGGTCAAACATATGACAAAATAAGTTAAGTTATCTTAATAGATTACCAATTGGAAACAAGGAAAATATTGTTCATACGAGGTTAAGAAAAAGCTCCTTGGGTAACAAGAAAGCTGACTCGTGTCATATTCGTAGAAATAAAATTTCTGCTTGTCAAGCGAGATGTGTTAAACTCGTATTGGACCAGGTAAGCTACGGGTCCAACTTTTTTAAATATATTGCCTTTTCAAAGAAAGAAAAATAATGAAAAAAGTTCGGTTAGTCCATCACATAACGGATAAGATTCTATTTTTATCATAATCGAAATCCCTATCCATTGTGCGATCAAACCGACGAATGTTTATTTCGGTATCTTAGTGTCGCCGGTAAAGAAAATATATTTCGTAGTAGATGGGTGTCTTCTTCTTTTACGTTTTGGTCATATATTAATAATGCCCTTTCCCTTAAGTTCAAAATGTCGTTTCCTTGAAAACTTTTAGACCCCGTTCTCTTTGTCGTTTTCGAATCGTTTTCCGTTTTCAATTTTCCAAAACAGTGAAAACGCATTCTCTTTCATATTTTCGAAAACGCGTTTTGGAAAAAAAGTTTAAAATTTACAAAGAAAAAAACGATAAATTTGTCGTTTTGGGTGCTTTCAGTTATAACTTGGCCAAAATTTTCAAAACGTGTTTTCGTTGTTTTCAATTATCATCATCCCCAACCACTACCATTGCCACCTGTAACCACCAACTGACGTCGTCGCCCCAACATCACCCTGACCACCACCACCGCCGAACCACCACCATCACTACCACAACCACCGCCACACCCAAAAACCACCACCACTATCATCGCCACACTGATCAACATTTTTTTTGAAACTATTTGCTTCAATTCATCCCCACAACACTGAATCATCAAATTGGCCCCAATCGAGTTTTCAACAAGCACATAGAACCTTGGGTTACAGGGTTACATGTCATTGCACCAATTAATCCAGAAACTGCTCCAATTTTCGATTCCACTGTTCCCTTCCCCTGACCTCCATTTCCCAGTCGTCCCCTTCCCTTCACTTCCCTTCACCTCTACACACAGCATGCACACAAGCAAATGGGTCGTGTGTTTGGGCACAGCGTAACGGAGCAGGATTCGTTTTCAAGTCTCGTACCCACCATCGGAAAGGATCCGGCCGATTCTGTTCCCTCGACTTCGGTAAATGCAATGGCTACCGAAGGAACTTCTCGTCACCACCGAAGGAATCTACACTGGTCAGTTCATTTATTGTGGGAAGAAGAAGCTTGTGGTTGGAAAAGAAGAGAGACGAACGAAAGGAAAGAGAGATGAAGGGAGGAAGAGACGGACGAGAGGAAAGAGAGACGGAGGGAGAGAGAGAGAGAGAGAGAGATGGGAAGGAAATGGGTTTGATTGAGAACACGTTTTCAATTTTGGATTTTTCAAAATGACAAAGAGAACACATTTTCAACAATCTCAAAATGAATATTCAAAACACAAAACTCAAAACAAATTCAAAACTCAAAACAAAAAACTAAAACACAAAGAGAACACCGTCTTATTTTTTCGTGGGCTATGCTTGGTGTGCATACACATGGCGGCCCCAATTGGGGGGTCGCCTGACGCATCAGGCGGCCCCAGGGGGCCGCCATGTGTACATTTGGACACCTACACCAAGTATTTCCCTTTTTTCGTATATTCATTTTCAACCATAAATTCGTACAATAAAATATTTTGCACGTAAACCCAAAATTTTTTCCTACTTTTTAACCACATTCTCCTTAAAATCACATTTCAAAACTTTGTTTTTCCCAAATATAATGGTTACCAAACATGGTTTAAGCCTACTACCCCCTCCCTCTTCTAACACGCTAGGGAGATTGTGAGAACATCTTTTGGATTCATGTAACAAGAGAAAGATTTTCGAGGCCATCAAAGAGAGAGGTCTTAAAATTCCAGATTCTCGATCTTCTTGGCAACATCCAACTCTCTACTATTTACATGTTTGACTCCAAGTTTCAAAAAGATGGGAGATCCATTTAACTCAATTAATAGATAGAATGAAGTAAAAAAACTACACCGACTCTAGCCGCAAATGATTGACCTTCGTTCTCTTAAATCGATTTGTATCGTGTGTGATATGTTGCTTAGGAAACAGATGAAGAAAACTGATTACTTCAACATTTGGAGTAAGAGGGTCAGACTTGCAGCTAGCCGAAAGACACATTCAGGAGGGCGAGGCGAGGGACGGGGAAGAGAGAAAATGGGCATGCCAAAGCTGGGAAGGTAACATTTACAAGTATTATCTGTATTCTACATCCTTAGCTTGGAGGGACTAGAAGTCTACCGAATTGAAAGCTTACCCGTCCAGAATTGCCTCGGCAGACTCTGTTTTCTAATGTTTCGCCAACATATTACTTCAGTCTTCAAACATCATACTTGCCAACTCATGCTCATCATTCGACCTATCCTTGAAACTAAAGGCCACAAACCTAGACCAACTTAAAGTAAGACAAACATTACGCTACTGATTAATTATCAAATGATGTACCGGAAAACTTTCAACTCACAGCCGCCAGTACAGCACCAAGCTAGCATTATAAGATTAATCATAGTAAAAGTACCAAAGAAAAGAACCATCCCAGTAAAATTTGATCAGTTGAAGGTCAAGAGTTATATCAGTCGATAGAAAAGTTAATGTTGCCAGGAAATGGGAAAAACCGAAACGGGCAATTTCACCACCCCTTCAACCAGAAGGAAGTCTCTTCCAAGAGGACTAACACCAACGCTCTTCAAGATTCAGGGCTCAAATTATCAGCTTACTGCATTCCCGGGAGTGGAACTCGTGGTCTCACGGGTGTCTTTGAAGGGCTTACCCTACAATATTATCAAACCTGTTAAAGTAAAAGAAAAGCTATCGACATGAGAAAGATCTCACAGCAACCAATAATTTGTACCTGATGTGTTGGGATCCCAAAATTTCACCACAACAATCAAGGGCGAGTATTGCACTCTCAGCCTGTGAAAAAGTAATAGTTTTCTTATTTTATTTTTTTTCCAAGTTGCATGAGTCTAAAATAATGAAAGAAATCTAACAAATTTCAAACTTCTCCGGATCTAATCCAATGATAAGGTGAAATCTATATTGGGCATTTCCAGCATAACTTGTTTATATGGTAGAATCAAGCAAGTATTATCTATAATGCATCCTTCAGTCTTAATAGCTATACATTATGTAAAAATCATCAAGTCGGGTATTTGTTCCAATAAAAGCCAACAAAAGGAAAACTGCATTTTTTTTTTTTTTAATTTCTATTCTCAAGTCAATGTTAAATCAGTAAAAGAATTCCTAATTAATTGATGATCCTTCTACTCATGTCATGATGTCTCTTTCAATTATTTTGCATAAGTGCAGCCTAAAAGAAATCTTATTGCCAGCACACTCTCTCAACCTTCAAAAAAGGTTCCTAACAAGTTATGGAAGTGGAAATAACAGTCCCGTAATATCCATGAATGAGGCGAACAGTTACGGTTAAGGGATAAAATCTCACATCGAATAAAGATGAAGACATAGCGTTTCGACTACTCTGCTAATTTTTTAAGATGGAACCTCACATTTTAATATGGTATCTGAGTCCATTAAACTCCAATGAGCGATTCGATCCGATTAAGACTCAAAATATAAACACGCAAATTTCAAGATTAGTTTGCTCAAACGAGTTACCATCTTGCGAGGGCATATTAAAGGATAAAATCTCACATCGAGTAAAGATGAAAACATCATAATTGGACTACTCCTCTTAATAAGGTTGACCTTTTTAAGATGGAACCCCAAATCTTAATAGTTAAAATTGTTACTCAATGAATCTTTACATTTTGATCGACGCGACCAATAGAATTGTATCAGCTCACATAGAATCCCATACCCATGTCAATAAGGCGAATTGGCATGCAACAGGGAAACTCAGGGTGGATAAGCCCCATTTCACTCCATATGTTCTTAGACTTTGACCCATGTTTCTTCATAGTCCAGTGTAACAGTGTTTGTTCTATATGCCAAACAAAATCACTAAGATCATGGGTTTTTGTAGTTCCAGATGTTCCAACCACAGGATGACCAGGTATAAAGAGCTTACCCCCCACCCCCAACCTGATCTAAAGAATGCTGGTTATAGAAAACTAATGTCATCGACAATCTCCAGTTATTATTTCTACCTGCATATATTCACAGGTGTCTAAAAATGCATAAGCAGTTATGCAGAAGTAATTTTAGTATAAATAAGCATACCATGGAAAACTCAACAAAACCAATTCGCGTAGAATGCAAGTAATCCCCCAAGAGCCTCAGGCGGGAAACCTACAATTCAGAGATCTATTTGGTAATCACACACTTCCAAGCCAACAATAAGCAAATCCAACCCAATGTTTGAAATTTTAGGCACACCTGACCACATCTTGTTTCGAAGAAATTCTTAACATCAGCCTGAGAAACCTGCTCACGATAAAATCAAATGAACATATTTAAAAATCATTTATTTTCTAACTTATCCGTGAGTAAAAGAACTCATTCACCAGTGGATTATTCATCAGATAAAACAGCAAGTACGGATAGAGAAGCATCAGCAAAAACATTCTCATATCAAACCAGAAAAATACAAGGCGTGCATACCATTTTATCAATGTTGGTACAGTAGATTGTCCTGGCACACATCTCCCGTTCGTCTTCCGACTATTTGTAAAATTTCAGCATAGATAATGAAACGAAATTCATATAATAGAGAAATGAGATACTAAATGGGAAGAAATAACTGGAGGGACAAAAGCATGTTAAGCAGTTATTTCAATAATATTAGCAATGCTGGAGATTTGTTCGTACCCTGGGAAGGAATGTAGGATTCACAGGAAGAATGGCAGTTTTAGAGGGCAACACCTTAACAGGAGAGAAACCTAACAGTGTCCCACAAAGGCTAAGCGACGCTCGAGCATAATCTGTTGATTTTAGTCCCCATGGAAAAGTCAGGTTTCAGATATCAGAGAAGCATTAAGCATTGATAGGAACAGAAAAGGAAAAAGAAATCTGACATACACTCGTCCGAAAATTCAACAAAAGCAAAGCGAAGACGGGAGTGCGCATCGCCGCAAATTCGACAATCAACAACCTGCCGAATAAGATAAAACAGAAGGAGAAGCAAATGTCAAACATCTCATTATGGTATACATCAATTTGATATCTCAAGTGTTTCAGTTCTATTAACCAATTATCAACAGAAAAATATTATTCTTAGCAAATAGAAGGAGAAAGTTGCTCATCATGTGGGAAAAAGTACCACGAATCAACAGAAAACATTAAGGACCATCCTCAGGAAAGAACAGAACATCTACTTCTTTAATGTCTATAAAGCCACCATTATATACTTAAATTACCTAAAGCGTATTCCACCCAGGTTGCAATCAATATTTCCTTGATAAAATCATAGGTCATAAAGGAGGAATAGATCCCTACATGATACTCTAGGTGTGTAACTGACCTACTGCAATTTCTACCATTATCTAGCACCTAATAAGCAAGGACGCTGATACGTGACATGCTAATATGGTGGGTACAAGTTGATTAAAATAATATTGAATTTATTTATTTATTTAAGTGTCAAATAGAACAATGTACACTTATTGTATCAAGGTGTATATAGAGTTTTATTTATTTTTAATTGAAAATTAGTTCATTTCCACGTTTTTAAAACCGTGTTTCATTTTATTCACCTAAATATTTTCCCTAATTTCCTTTTCTCTAAAACGAGGCACAAGACGCTGTCTGGTCTATGACCAACCAGCCACTGTAATCTTCTCCTAAGAGTCCTATTAGCCACCACCTCCTCTTCCCACATGGATAAATCTTCAGACATCATTACAAGCCTATGTCGTCACCACATTCTTCATCATTCGAACAGACCAACCGGTACTATTGATAGTTAGTCTCTCTTCTTTTTGGGGGGGGGGGGGGGGTAGATTTTAACGTATTGGAGCTGGGTCATCAGCATGTCTACCATGTCTCTGGAACCATAAAGAAAAAGAGGACAATCGACCTGACATGTCTGTGTCCATTATGTGTAGACCACTTCTACGTGCTTCTTAGTGTAGCACCACTAGCATGTATCATTACTGACCTTCATAAGGTAGGTCAACAATAAGTTATCTAATAAAGATTTTCAAGACAAAATCAATTAATCAAAACTAAATTATGTGAATAAAGTAGATCAAACAACTAAGAAATAGTTCCCTAGATCATACATATTCTATGTTTGTAAATCACCAGCAGCGATTTCTACCCCTCATGTAGCACCCCTGTACGTAGCACTAGTGAGTTTCATAATGTATGTCAACGGAATGCCTCAGATTGGAAAAGTACTCTAATCAAGATTTCCTTTAAAATCATTTATTAAACTAATCTTACTTCTTCATTATCAACTTGCTTGTCTGAATTCTCTCTAAACCCAATTGGTCAACTCATATCAGGGGAGATTAAAACTATCATCTGGAAGGGAATCAAAGATATTGGTAATAA
>CAIGRO010231486.1:0-17090 GCA_903798355.1 Fraxinus baroniana | reverse complement strand
AACATTTACTATTTTTGTGATACAAATTTCTCAATATAATTTTCATCATTTTATCAGAGAACTTTATATGAAATATGATATAAAAAACTCTCGAAATTTTACATCCGAAAAAGTCATATTTCATGTAAATTTTTGGATTCAAAATTACATAGGATATGATTTTTTTTGGACGTAATTTTTTTAGTGTAAAATTTCTCACAACTTTTTTCTAAGTTCGATTGTGCCCCCCCTAACTTTTTTTCGTCTGCGTCCGCCCCTGCGTATAGGTGTATGTATGATGTATCTATCTCACGAGAAAGAAAGATGGAGAAAATGAAGAAAATCATTGGATGATCCTACTGGAACAGGGCTCACAGACCCCTACCAATAGGGGGGCGCCAAGTGGTGCCCCTGTTTCAACAGGCCGAGGTGGCCCTGTTCGAGGAGCACACCATAAAATCACGAGTTTTGTGTTCAGACCCTCAAAGTGGAGGGATCCACGAAATTTTTATTCAATTTTTTTATTGAGTAATGTTAAATGTACCAAATGTTTTACCAAATGGGCCTAGGCGCCCCTCCTCTAATGGGGGGATCGCCACGTGTCTATTATGTAAAATATCATGTAAAATTTTAGGTACAAATAGATAAATCATTTTCTAATTGTGAGGTAAAAGCAATTTTCATTTTTATTGCACGTTGCCTCCTCTTTCGTGTGGATGTGCACATAAGAGCGTCAAATCGCGATATACAAATAACAAAATTCTAAAATCATTTTATGTTAATGAGTGGATTGCTGTACACCTGTCATGTATAGTAAAACGACGTTGTAATAGGAAAAGTTTTGACAGTGAAAAACTAGTAAAATCGAGTAATGTATAGCTGTTAACACAATAATGTATTGCATACACCATGCTGCAAATATGTTCTAATTATTGACTATGAGTTTTATTTTTTTGAAAGGTAATTATTGATTATGAATTAAGTATTCGTTTGATCTCCATTATTTTTAAAATATATTTTTCTCTCTTATTTTTTAATTACATAGTTTTCATTTCAAAAATACATTTGTTGCCAAATAATGAGGGTCAAACAAGGACTAAATATTAGCCTATATTAAAATTTTGATTCTCATTCTTCTATTCATTTTCAACTACACATTTTTCAATAAAATAATATTTTTCATCACATCAATAATTTTTCATTCTTTTTTTACCGCACATTCTCCATCAATGTAGTATCCCATAATATATTCTTAAAAAATAATATGGCTCAAACACACCCTAATCTAATAACAAATAAAGTGCAAATTATATTCGCAATTAATAGTGAAAATTTAACATTTTATTTGAGTACTATTAGGGTTTGTTTGGCACGATTTTTATGACAAAAAAACTCAAACTCATTTTAATCAAACTAACCCACGGAGACACGGTGTCTCCATGCTAGATGGAGACACCGCCCGTGTCTCCATCTAACATGAAGACATCGCCCGTGTCTCTGTCTCCATCCAGCATGGACTCTCTGTGTCTCCTTGCTAGATGGAGATAGAGACACGGGCGGTGTCTCCATGCTATAAGGCATGGAGACGTGACGGTTTTATATATATATATATATATTGAGTCAAACCAATCCAAACTCATGGTTTACATACAATCAATTCTTATTCAAATTCATGGAATTTTCAACAACTCCTTGAAAATTCATCATCTCGATTTACTATTATTTACCTATACGAGCTTTTACCCACAATGATCGTAATTTATAAAATTTAACTTGAAATAATAAAATGATGAAAATGATTTTTCGGTGGCTAAGATCATGAACAACAAAATTGTTTCTTATATCAATTTATCCTACCAAATATCAATAGAAATAAATCCTGATTGGAGAAATTAAGAGATATACTACGTTATAATTTATCATGTAAAAGTATAAAAATTTATCCTTTCTTTTTTGGCTTTGGAGGGAAGAAAATTTTATCTGTAATTGTACAAAGTTGACATTAACATTAAAATGTATAAAAAAAAATGGTAACGAGTAATAATTAAGAAACAATGCTAATGTCATTTCTCCACGAATATGTTGACATATGGTTGACTTCATGTTTTGATTATAACAATTTTGATTATAACAAACAAATTATTTTTATATCTAACTTGAAATTCAAGTTTTCATAGCTATTGTTACAAAGTTGATCAATTGAAGATAAAAAAGATCGTTACCAAAAGACTCGCAATTGACGATCAATAAAAATTGAGATGGAAGCCGAGTGTTCAAGTCAAGACAAGAAATTCAATAGTCAAACATAAAAAATGTTAGACATAAATGCTTTGGATTGTAAAGGTAAAATACTTTAATCCTTAACAATGAATCATTAAAAGCTCAAACAATGAATTTTTATACAAGAGAAAAATTATTTCATAAAAACACCTGAATAAAAATTATTTTTCAAAAGGTAATAAATTCAACTTGATATTCAAACTTTTTACAGTGTCACTTACCTTGAAAAATTAAGTGAAAACGCCATTCAAAGCCTTTTATTTTTCAAAATAGACAAGAAAGAAGAGTCCATGGAATTTCTGTCCAAACAAACGTTCGAATGGTCCTAGCGGACGTCAGGTTCACCCAATGGTCAGTTTTTTAATTGCTTTGAATTCGACGCACAAAGATTAGTTTGGTTATCCGGTTCAATATGTGGAAATCCGAATAAGTCGTTCAATTAGTCAGAATTTTTGGTATTTTGACTGATATAAATATCATTTCACTTTATATTTATTATAACACTATTGAGAGTATTAAAGCGAGACATTTTTGAGCTAAACTATATTAATTACACATCTTATTTATCCTTATCAAATTATTTACTTAGAAAAACTTTTAATTGAATCTACTTTTAAAAATTATTCTTCTCATCAAAGTTTTTCTCACATAAGATTTGAACTCCATTCATTGCTATTTAAGTATTGAGCTTATTTATCTCTTTGTACTTAATTTGATCATATCATTTATTAAGAGAAGTTTCAAATTCTAAAAGCAATTTCCTTCAAATTTGTGGGTTATATTGAGGTCTCGTAAAACTCAAATAGTGTATAAGGATCGGTGCTCCTTGTTTGTAAGTTACCAAAAGTATTATAAGAATTTGAATTATACCATAAGTTAATCAAATATAGTGAAAATGTCTTGCTCATGACAGAGAGCTTGATAACAGAGGACGTAGATCATTGTTTGAATCGAATTTTTGCAATTACATTGTTTGCATATTTTCTTCCCTTCTATTTATCGCTTTTATATTTGCACTGGATTAAATTTATCTATTTGGTCTTTACTTGCTTGAATTTAGATTAATTATTCTAAAACATTTTAAAAACTATTTTACCTTCCTCTTGATTAGTTATTCTTGGACTTTCAGAATATGCAACTATTTGTTGATAAATAATCGGTTAGAGCATCTCAAATGCTTTCTAGGATTACATTCTAAGTGGGATCCAAATGGATGAATAATAATAATAATAATAATAATAATACTTGTAAGATTATTGACCTCCAATCACACCAAAAATCGAGCTCAGTAAAACACAATTGACACCACACGGCTTCAAACTCTTCCCAAATACTTTCCTCTACTTGGTTGCTCCAAGATTCTCTCTTCTTACTAACCCACAAAGGATTAGTATAGGGTGGATGCAAAAGGACCACGAGGAATGAAGAAAACAAGAAGAAAGCAATGGACACCAAGTGAAGAAAACGGCTCCCTCTCTTTTCTCAATTTTGCACCACCCTAATTCTACAAGAAGAATGGGGATAAACACCAATACAAATTAAGTACACTAATTGGGCCAAAGAACTGGGCTAACTTAGAAACAAGGACGGGCTAAGTTAATGGACTAATAATGGTCCAAACCACACACTAATCAAAGCCACCAATCCATTTCCAACTTGGGCCTTTCAAAAGTATCGGTAGTATTCGAGTCGAGTCAAGTGTGTCGATAAATTATCCGTCAATTGTTTTAAATCATCGTCCGAATTTATTGGGTATCAAAACCCAACAACAACAACAACAACGATTCAGCAAAGTTAAACAACTTTAACCCCGCAATAATCATTAACCAAATCTCAAAAGGGAAAGAATGGTTTGTGAATAATAACATGCATAATTGTCAGACTCAACCCGGACACTGACTCGAATAATACAGCGAATCAATGGATTAATGGTTTAATCGGTGACCATGTGGTTCAATTGGCAGATCATTGTATAAATATAAATATATATATATATATGTAAAAGTTATAAATGATTCATTGGTTAGATATAAATTATTGCACACAAGTAATACTAAAGTATTTTGTGTTCAAGTGGTGAGGAACCCATTATTTTTCTTAGAGGTCCAATGTTCAATTTTCTTGGACCCAAAAATTTTGTAATTTACATTTTTAAATTACCTACTTTTAAATTTTAAGACATGCATGCTTTTCCTCGCTAAGTTTGTAATATATTATAAGAATATAAGTATAACATGTTAGACTAGTACGTGTATATGACGAGTGACTTTTAGGAGATGGTACCACCTACCCACACAAATTTGATGTGGGACTTATTGTAAGCAGTACAAGAGTTGAGCAGGCAGAATCAAGCACCTCCACTACAAAATGCACCGCCACAGAAAAATGCGCCTCCATTTGTTTTGGAACTGTCTCAGTGGTTAAGTAGTTTCATAGGTACAAGCCTCCTACTTTTGACGGTAGTTCTGACCTATTAACTGTTGAAGAGTGGATTAGAGGCCTAGAACGCATATTTCGACACATTGCTTGTACGGATGCACAGAAGGTACTATGTGCAGGATTTATGTTTGTTGGAGCAGCTAATCACTAGTCGAAGTTTTTCTCATGTACTAGGACCGAAGAGCAGCAGCGCAACCTGACTTGGAAGCAGTTTGAGGACGAAGTGATGGCAAAGTATTTCCCACAGGCTTTGAGAGATTTCAAGGAATCATAATTTCTACAGCTTAGACAAAGGGCATATGTCGCTTACTGATTAAGAAAGGCAGTTTGAGCAGTTCTCGAGATATGCCCCGTACTTGGTAGATACAGAAGTTAAGAAGATCAGGAGGTTCAAAAATGGAATACGCTAGAGATCAAAATGATCATTGTCTCATTGTTTCACTTTATATCATGAAATATTGGAGAGGGTTCATGCTATTTCATATTAAAGGACTACATTTGAGCAGTATACCCAATAGAGCAAGGAGTCATTGGGAAAAAGGAAGTGGAATTATTAGAGTAAGGATAGATGTAACTGGCAGAATAAAAGACCAAGCACGAAAGTTCGTATTAGTGGGACGAATGGGAGTATTGCGCTTTGTCTTAAATGTAATAAACTCCACAGGGATGAATGCTTGCTTGGGAAAAACATGTTTTTTCGATGTGGTAAGTCGGGATACATTACTTTAAACTGTACAGAGCCTCCAAAGCAGAAGGATGATTATTAGGACAAGAACAAAAAGGGGAATGCCCTAAGTTTTTGTACTGAATCAGCATGAGACAGAGCAGAATCCTACTGTGATTGTAGGTAATTTATTGATGTACCTATTTATGTTTTTCGATTTTGCATTCTTCATCGGTAAGTCTAAAAATATAGTTACGAAAATAGGTACTATATTATTATCTGATATACCTGCTTACGTACTTTTTGATTCAGGGGCAACAAATTCTTTTATCTTTGCATCCTTTGCCATTAGGTCTAACTTTGTATGTGTGAAAATGAATAATAAATTAGACGTTAGCATCCCTTCAGGAAGAACTCTTTACACAAATCAGATGAATAAGGCGATGAAGTTAGAAATCGAAGAAAATGTACTGTTGGCAGACTTACACCTTTTAGAAATGAAAGACTTCGTCATTATTCTAGGCGTGGATTGCTTATGACTCCATCATGTGACAATTTGATGTCACGAGAAAGAAGTATTGTTTCACAAACCGGGAGAGGAAGAGTTTCGTTTCTTTAGAACAAGGTTCAAGTCTTTACCTCGCATTGTATCGGCTTTACAAATGGAGAAATTGATGAGAAATGAGTCATGCCAGGATTCTTAGTTAATATCATTGGTTCCAAACATACAGAAACAATTGTTAATGATATTGATGTTGTGCGAGAATTTGCACACGTATTCCCAGAAGATCTACCAAGCATTCCACCGGATAGACAAGTGGAATTTACAATTGATTTGGTTCTCGACACGACACCAGTTTCTAAGGCCCCATACAGAATGACACCAAAAGAACTTCAAGAAGTTACAGTTGGAGGAGTTGCTAGAAAAAGTTTTCATTCGATCACGTGTATCTCCTTTGGGGGCTCCAGTACTCTTTGTGAAGAAGGACGTGAGTATAAGGATGTGCATTGACTATCGAGAATTGAATTATTTACTATAAAAAAGATACACACTGTCAAGAATATATGATTTATTCGACTAGTTAAGGGGTGCAACGGTGTTTTCGAAGATCAACTTGAGGTTAGGGTATCATCAGTTGAAGGTTAAAGCAAGAAATATATTGAAAGCTGCTTTCAAGACTCGTTACGGACATTGTGAAATTATTGTCATGCCCTTTGATTTGACAAATGCTCCAGCCGTTTTTATGGATCTAATGAACTAGGTGTTCCATCAATACTTAGACTAGTTAGTTATAATATTTATTGACGACATACTCGTGTACTCTAAAGATAAGAAGTAGCATGAGGAACAGCTCCTAGTAATACTTGAAACTTTGAGGAAAGAGAAAGTATATGTCAAATTCAAGAAATACGAATTTTGGCTCAATCGAGTGCGTTTCCTTGGTCACGTAGTTACCGCCTAGGGAATTAAGGTAGACCCAGTTAAAAGTAGAAGCAGTAACTAATTGCCTAGACCGACCAATGTAGGTAAAGTTCACAGTTTCTTAGAGTTGGTTGGATATATCAGAGATTTATTGAGGGTTTTTCAAAAATAGCAGGTCCGATGACACAGTTGACTAGAATCGGTGTGAAGTTTCAGTGGACGAAAAAGTATGAAAAATGTTTTCAGGAATTGAAGCAGATATTAGTTTTGGCTCCTATATTAATGATGCCTGAAGGTTCGGATAGATTTGTAATTTATAGTGATGCCTCCAAGCAGGGTTTGGGCTGTGTTCAATGCAACATGGAAAGGTGATTACTTATGCCTCGAGACAATTGAAGCATTATGAACAGAATTATCCTACGCACGACTTGGAACTTGCATCGATAGTTTACGCTTTACAAATATGGCGTAATTATCTGTATGGAGGGAAGTGTGAAATTTATATAGACCATAAGAGTCTCAAATACTTCTTCACACAGAAGGAACTGAATATGAGACATTATGGTGGGAAATGTGAAATCTATACAGACCACAAGAGTCTCAAGTACTTCCTCACACAGAAGGAACTGAATATGAGACAAAGGAGATGGTTGGAGTTAGTGAAAGATTACGACTATAAAATTCTTTACCATCCGGGTAAAACTAATGTAGTCGTAGATGCCTTAAGTAGGAAGACGGGATCGCAGTTGGTACTTTTACCCGCAGTGCAGGAACAATGGTAAAGGACTTTAAGAAACAGAGTGGAAGTCATAACGCCGTCAACTCAAGCTTTAGCGAGAATAAAAGCATTTATGATTTAACCTATTCTTCGGGATCAAATCAAGGAAGCACATAGCGATGGACTTTGTGATGGGTTTCCCAAGATTGGCAAGATGTCACAATGCTATTTGGGTAGTGATTGATCGTTTGACGAAGTCTACCCATTTTTTCCAATCAAAGTAAATTTTAATATAGAACAACTCACATAGATATATATCAGAGAGATAGTCAAATTGTATGGAGTTCCAGTTACCATTGTTTTAGATAGAGACCCGCAGTTCACATCGAAATTTCAGAAAACCTTACAAGGAGCCATGGGGACGAAATTAAAATTTAGCACTACTTATCATTTGCAGACGGATGACAATCGAAAAGAACCATTCAAACTTTTGAAGATATGTTGAGGGCGTGTGTTTTGGATCTTGGCAGTAGTTGGGAAACACATCTACAGTTAGTGGAGCTTGCTTACAACAATACCTTTTAAGCCACTATAGGCATGGCTCCATATGAAGCTCTTTATGGGAAGTGCAGATTCCCTATCCATTGAGATAAAGTTGGAGAGAATAGAATTTTGGGTCCTCAAATTATTGAACGAACAGTTGAGGCAGTTGATAAGATTAGAGAAAGAATAAAGATAGCACAAGACAGACAGAAAAGTTATGCATATGGTAGAAGAAAGGATTTCAAGTTTCAGGTGGGTGATAAGGTTTTTCTAAAAGTAGTACCAATGAAAGGCGTATTGAGATTCGGTAAGAAGTGGAAAGTTAAGGCCACGATATATTGGTCCTTTTGGAATTCTTGAAAGGATTAGCATTGTGGCTTATCAACTTACTTTACCACCTGAAATTCTAGCAGTGTATAATATGTTTCAGGTTTCGATGTTTAGAAAATATGTTCATGATCCTAATCATGTTTTAAGTTACCAAACTTGGAAGTACAAAAAGACCTATCATACGAAGAAATTCCGATGATGATTTTGGATAGAAAAGTGCATCAACTCAAAAATAGAGAAGTTCCTCTGGTCAAGGTTCAATGGCAAAATCATGGACTGGACGAGTCAACTTGGGAGAAGGAAGATGAGCTTAAAAACAAGTATCCAGAACTCTTCGATTAACCAAGGTAATTTTTGAGGACGAAAATATTTGATGGGAGATTGTAAGGTCCCGAAATTATCATTGGAAAAGAATTAATTATTCTATATGTTTTTCTTTTAATGTTTTGAAAAGTTAGGAACTAAACTGCATAATTATTAAATTTATTTTTATGTGGGTCAAATATTTAGATATTGATGGAGCAAAGATAAAAAAAAAGTTATAAACGTGAGTAACTTGAGCCAATTACATAGAAAATTGTGTGGCTGTATGATTTGATAGAAAGTTTGAAGTTGTTTATCTCACGTCTTTTAAGAAATTAATATTGTTTACCTAATAAGTGATCTAAGTTGGGAGTAAAAGATTTATGATAAATTTTACTATATCAAACATGCATATACACATACGGCATCAAAGAAAAAAGTTGTGAAACATGAGATTATTACTTTCTTTAAAAAAAATAACTCTTTTCATCAACAAGGTAGGATATCGAGGTGCAACTGTTTTATATCGTTTAAATTATTTTCTTTCATGTTGATGGATTATTATACTTATGAAAGTTAAAGATATGTTATGTTATTTACGATATGGTATCAAAGATATGATATGATATGATATGATATGTATTGAGCTCTTACCGATTTTCTAAAAATATGACGACAGTATGATTTTTCTTGACACGTGAATTAAGTATTTTATTTGGGATTACACCTACACCATTAATTTGTATCCAATTGAGTATTCCCATATATTCACCTATTTTTTCACAGAATATCCCCCATTTTCTATATCAAACAGATAGGAGGATAGCTTCTGAAACTCTGGCCCAACTATTGTTTCTTCTACCTTAAATAAAGGAACTTCCCTTCCAAAATTAGCCTGTAAGTCACAAGGTTAATGAAAATTTCATCCAAACACTAGAATGCCAATGACTCTAGGGGATTCAAAATCAGCATTTGGAATAAGAATAAAAATGTGTCACCTCTCTAGCAATGCCAGCAGGAACCATGGCTGATTTTAGTGTTCTCTCCATTGCTATCAATTCAGCCTGCCCAGCCTGCAGTGAGAAGAGAAATAAGATCTTGTGGAAAGTAGCAGAAGTTAAAAAGTGTCTTCCCATATTTGTTTCCTCAACTTGTTGCCTACCAGAGGCATTAACTTTTTCGGTTGTCTTGGTTTTAACTTATATTTTTTTGCTCATTACCATCACTACCATATCAGTGTAAAGGATCAATCTTCGCCAAGTCAAATTAGCAAAAACTGATGATAAAACTGGAAAAAATAAAAAAAAATTACTGGTAATGGTCATTGTACGGCTATTTATCTCATAACTGAGAACTACAGTGTATAACACAAGATGAAAACATAAAAAAACTCTACTGAAAACATTGGTTTCTCAATAGAAACAATTGAATTCAGTTATATCCCCAAATATCTAGCTCAAATTACTATCATTGCTGTTGTGCCTATCATTACAGAAGGTACTCATGTGCACAGCAGTGATAATATCCATAAGCATACTGAAAGAACTAGATCAAGCAATGAGCATAAATATCTTGGAGAAAATAATATATTTTCTACATGTTTTATTTATAATTCGTAGAAACAAAATTTTCACGTTGGGGTGTTTGTTATGTTTATTTAATCATTGAATGAAATGTTTAGTAACAACTTAAATTTATAAAAACTTGGGTTGTTACATCTAAGATATATATCTATCCAATATAAAGTTCTAAGGTTTTAGAAGACGTGATGNATTTGTAGTCTTAAAGGAGTGGTAGACGTGGATAATTCTGAAGGGTGAAGGAATTACCATTACAAGGATAAATTAATAGGCAAGAGGTAGACCAAGCATGAGGTGATCTCTTGGGGTTAAAATCTGATTTTGTACCTATCATTGTAGGTATAAATCAACTATCCTTGGCTTATTTTAATATGTTTATAATCCACTTTAGCCTAAGATCCCAAAATATTTTATAGAGCTAATTCTTTAACTGTTCATTCATTACCTACCCGATTGACACATAATTCTCAACCGATTTCCACGATTTGCACATCAATGTTTACAAAGTCATAAAAACCTTATCTTATTGCATTGTGATCATGTTACTTCATGTCTCATGTCCCAAATGTGCCAATCATCTATCTAGGGTCTAAGGTTACCTTGATCAATCGAATGGAGAACTTGCAACTTTGTCGATACTAATTCCGGCCTTTTCAATATTCTCATTGCTTATCAAATCAATCACCAACATCCACATTAATGTTTTTTTTTTCCTCTACCATAGCTCAACGTAAGATTCACCACCTAGGTTGAGGATTAAAGAGCTAATACCATACCAAGGTATTAAAACCTCAATAATCGAATGCATCTCTCTACCATAGCTCAACATAAAATTCACCACCTAAATCGAGGAGTAAAGGGCTAACACCATACCAAGGTCTTAAAATCTCAATAATCGAATGCATCATTTTAAGAGAAAGCGATTAAGAAAATTGATGCAAATGACATTATAAATAGGATGAAATGCATGAAACATATTTGTCAAACATGATGTGAAGTTCGAGGTATTACAAAAGGCATTAAATTTACACTTGTACCCATATCACATAAAGAATTAAAATGAGATCATTTGCCTAGTGAAATAAGTAAAGTGAAACTCCATGGGTCCTTGAGTTTGGTGACAATTAATTTTGCAGCCTTCCACAGCTCTCCTCGATGAATGCCACTTCTTCCCAGTTTGAAAGTTTTAGTTTCTTAGATATCATGTCCTTCAGAAACTTTGCATACATTGGGATTTGTTGAATTGCATCGATGAATGTGATGTTGATATGGAGCTTTTACAATATATCCAGGAACTTCTCAAATTGATCATCAAGCTTTCTCTTTTGCAGTCTTTGTGAAAAAGGTAGTGGTGGCACAAATTCTTTAGTATGAGTAGTTTCCTTTAATCTTTGTATCATCTGATACTCTTTTTGTCTATGCTTATTTTTATTGCTCAAATTCATCCAATTGCTCCTCAATCAGGGTATATACCTTTTCTTTTGTAGCAACTAATCTCTTTATATTAATCTCTAGCAGTTGAGCTCCAATGTGGGTAATTATCGCCTCAATCTGTTCTTCCTCCACAACTTTTGCTGCCATTACTTGCTTTTTGAGATTTGTCTCAGTGTCACTGGGCAATGCTCATGGTAGTATCTCTGAAAGTGCTTTCGCTATTTGTCCCATCTTATTTTCCAATTTTTTTTTTATTACAGCTCCCTGACCTTGCAAGATCTTATCCGCTCTTTACATGTGTTGAGTAGATATTCTCGCCAACTTAGTCACAAGATCTTCTAATGAAGACTTCTTCTCATTTTGCTAAAAACTTGGCGGTGCGGTTTATTGTAGTGTTGTCTGAGATCCCTAGTTATTACTCCACTCAAAATCTGGGTGATTACTCCAACTCGGGTAATAGGTGTTAGAATTTGGATTGTGCTGTTGTCTTTGAGAATTTTGAGTCTAGTTCACATCCTCTGCTATCTGAACAAAAGGAGGCCCTACATTACTATCAACACTCATGTGGTTCCCTCCACAATGTTTTCATTTCCATCTTATTGTCGGGCTACGTTCATCTGATTCACCTTTTGTGTCAACGATGCCAACTGTACTGAAATTGCTATCGAAGAATCAACTTAGAACACTTCAGCAGCTATCTTTCCACTCGTTCTTTTAGTAGGCCAAGGTGCACTGGTGAATGCCAGATCCTCCATGATTTGGTAGACTTGATCTAAGTTTTTCTGTGATAGAACCATCACATGTAGACTACATTAGCCCTATTTATTGGATTCAGACCAATGTGGAAGTACTGCACCTGAAGCCATTTCTATAATTCGTATTGTGGGCATTGGAAGAGTAAACTTTTGTATCATTCCCAAGCCTCTGAATAGCATTTTCAGTCCAGTTGTTAGGATGTGGTAATCTCGTCCCTCAGCTTTGCAATCCTTTTCGGCTGGAAATATTTGCTAAGAAATCTATGACTCAATTGGTTCCATGTAGTTATGCCGGTGGACAAATGCCTACACTCTTTGGTAGAGTCTCTCAATGTATATGGAAAAAGCTTCAATCTTATTATTTTATTGGACAACCCTGGATACTCAATAGTTGCACATATACCCAAAAATCTTGATCTATGAGTGTTGGGATTCTACTTAACTCTCCCAAAGAATTGTAGTATGTTTTGGAACATGTTGATCACATCATTCCTCATGTGGGAGTTTGTTTGACCAAACACATGATAAACTACACTAGACTAGCTTTCCAATACTAGTAGAACCATATACACTCCCATTAGCCTTGCATTTTCATTTGCTGTAGTCACATTCAGTTGTACTACTTCCAGATTAGCCTCGATAAATATTTGATTCAGATTTTCCTCTTCCATGTCTTCCTCTTTCTACTTTTGGTGTGTTTCCAACTGTTGTATTTGTTGAAGGTCGAATGTTCGTTCGATCTTTGGGTCAAATTGAACAAGATCATTGGTTCTCGAACTTTGCATACAATGTCCTAAAAAAGGAAGCAAAAAACACTGTAAAGTTTTTCTAATATAATGAACTAAACTTAAAAATAGTAAAATTTAGGTTAAAACTAAAATTAAATAAACTTACCAAAAATAATAGTCTCCGACAATGGTGCCAAAAACTTGATCATTTGAAAACCTGCAAGTGCACGAGATACTGTTAAGTAATATAATGATGACTAGAGTTTCGAACCCATGAGGACTATGTGTTTGACCGAGTTAAAATTAATTGCAACTTTAATCGAATATCAAACAAATTTTGTGATTTTTCTATAATAATACCTAAATTATCAATTAAACTAGTGAAAGTAAGTAAATGTGTCTTTCAAATATGTGAAATGCATTGTTAAGATGTCGATTCTCCCTTATTATTATACTTTTAGTGTAACAATTAAAATGACAATTAGAGATTATTCATGTTGGTCAATATTCCTAATTTAATTGAAAGTCTCTCTCGATAGCGATCAATTATATTCCACTCATGTGACCCTTCTATATCTCGATAAAATACGCAAACATGACAAATGCATTATCAAGCGCTAGAACACCTATTTAAATCATATAAAATATAGAGGTATATTTGTATCCTCTGTCGAACCTTACATTGTTTATTATATTGTGCTTAAACTCTATTGTCTTTCTCAATAACAATAAAATCTACTAACAATTCAATTGGTGATCAAGCAATTTGAAATAATGATAAAAACGAAAATAAATATCCACAAATCAAATCAAATTAAAGTCAGAAAAAATAATTAAAAACTAAAGATATCATAACAAGGGTTCATCTCATCATAACAATGTATAAAACTAGTCTAACATATCGAAATTACAAGAAATCATATTTAAGTGAAAAGACGTAACCCATATTTTTGATAAATTGAGAAGATGAAGATAAATTTTGAATTCTTGAATCTCTTCATTGGTCTCTCGATGAATCTCCACATGCGCCTTCTTTTCTTCACCCAAAAATAAAGTTTGAATCTTCACTTGATTGAATTCTTGCAAGTCTCCTTCAATTATCTCACAAAAAATATGATTTTTCTTCCTTTGATGATAAATATTGGAGTATAAGATGTATATGAGATATCTCTAACATGTATTTTGCTATTAGGTAATTTGTAGAGTAAAAAATTGGTGGAAAATCAAATCCAAATTGTTTTTAAAATAGTTCCAATCAAATAAAGAAAGTTACATTCGCGTGCAGATTTTTTGTCTCAACATAGCAGTCAATATTTTGGTCATTACTTTCTCTCCTGATATCTGATTGAAGCGATTTAAAATGAGTTTGAAAGTTAACTCAAAGGGTTACAACTTTCCTGTAATAAAATGTTTCCAATTCGGATGTTCACTATGCCAAACACAGGTATCAATTTTTGGCTAAAAATATGGAATATGACTTGTGCAATTAGAAAATGATTTTAATAATATTTTTTATCGTATTCCATTCCATCCAGTTGTCTCCTAGCAATCTCCAAATTATCACCTTGTGGTGCGAATTAACTATTGAATATTTACAATTTGGTACTTAAACTTTGGACTTTGTCATTTTTCCTTTATTTTTCTTTTATTTCTTCCAATTCCTCGTTCAACCATTGAGTTTTACCTATGTAACATAAAATATAACAATTCATGATATATTTTATCAAAAGAACTACTAAATACTGAACAAAAGTATTCGTCCTCGAATCTGCACCTGCATCAAACAAGGAAAGGTAAAAAACATTGAAAGTAGCAGACATGTTATTATACTGACATGGAAGGTCCAACTTATAGGCATTGTCATTGAACTTTTCGAGTACTTGGAATGGTATATCGTCTCTAAATTGCAACTTTGACTTCCTTTGAGCCGGAAAATGTTCATCTCTCATAAGCACCCAAACCCAACCTTCTGGTTCAAATGTAATTCACTTTCGTCCCTTATTTGCTTGAGAAGCATAATGCTCATTTTTCTTCTCAATCTGACACCTTACCCTCTCACGGAGGAATCTTACTAACTCGGTATTCTTCTTTCCATCTAAGCTACTTCTCCCATCAACAGGTAAATTAACTAAATCCAAAAGTGTTAGTGGATTTAAACCATATACAATTTCAAATGGAGTATATGAAGTAGTAGAATGTGTATCCCTATTAAATGCAAATTCTATGAATGACAAGCAATTCTCCCAACTCTTTAAGTTCTTATTGACTATAATGCGCAATAGTTGTATCATAATCCTATTAACAACCTCAGTTTGCCCATCGTTTGTGAGTGACAAATTGTCAAAAATAATAGCTTAGTTCCTAACTTACCCCACAAAACCTTCCAAAATTACTAAGGAACTTAACATCCCTATTCGATACAATATTCTTGGTACCCCATGTAAGTGTACTACTTCCCTAAAGAAAAAATCAGCAATATTAATGGCATCATCAGTTTTATGAAATGGAATAAAATAGTCATCTAACAAAATCTATCTACCACCACAAATATGGAATCTCTTTCTTTCTTAGTCTTAGGTGAACCCAATACAAAGTCCATAGACACATCAACCCAAGTCTTACTAGGAACGGGTAATGGTATATACAAACCATGAGGTAAAACCTTAGGCTTAACATTTTTACAAGTGATGTATCTATTATAAATCAGATCAGCATCAACTTTCATCTTGGGCAAATAGAAGTGTTCATTTAACATATCCAACGTCTTATTAACCCCAAAGTAACCTATTAAACCTCCACTATGTCCTTCACGTACTAACAATTCTCTCATTGAATACGTAGGTAAACATAACTTATTCTCCCGAAACAAATATCCATCATGCTTAAATAATCTATCTATTGTACGTTTGTCACATGATTCATATATATTAGAAACGCCTGAGTCATTATCCCTAACATATTTATATCCTAGTTGTTTAGTACCTAAAGAAGTAAGAAGTACATATTTCATTGACAATGCATCCGCTACCTCATTTTCTTTACCTTGTTTGTACCGAATAACATATGAAAATGTATTGATGAATTTCATTCACCCTGCATGTCTCTTGTTTAGTTTATCTTGACCCTTTAAATGCTTCAAGAACTCGTGATCGGTGTAAATCATGAACTCCTTTGGCCATAGGTATTATTGCCATATCTCCAAACTTGAACAAGTGCATGCGATTCCTTATCATATGTAGGATAGTTGAGACTTGTACCACATAGCTTATTACTAAAATAAACTATTGGCCTTCGTTCCTGTATCAAGACACATCTAATATATATTCATGAGGCATCACATTCAATCGTAAAAGTATTGTTAAAGTTAGGTAATGATAAAATCAGCGCAGTAACAACTGATTATGACCAAAGAATAATGATGTAATTGTAGTGCCGCTTTGGTGTGTCGTATCCATGGGGAGATGGGAAAATTATTAAGGGTTCCAAAAAGGATGGTTGTTCTCACGAATTATAGAAAATAGATTTGCTTGTCACGGAATTGAGATTAATTTTTGGGAATAAGGAAATTAAAGTCAATGAATAAGAGAGTGAAGCGTTGGGATTATCTCAATTGGATCGGATCAATCACATCAATTATTCCATTTTTATAACACAATTAGAGTCTTTCATCTCGACACTCCAATTGAAAGATATGTCGTTTAAAGCCAATTTAATTATAATGTACTCCTAATGATTAATCTTCACATTGCAATGTCACACTTGATTTATTGAAATCAGATTCAAAATTGACTATATAGTAAAGCATAAAGCAGTAGAGAATCACACCAATAAGCTAAAATAATTAAGATTAAGACCTAAGTAATTAATTCAATCAATCCATAAAAAGAGCACGAATAATCCTATGACCAATTTAA
>CAIGRO010231483.1:0-10527 GCA_903798355.1 Fraxinus baroniana | reverse complement strand
AAAATGTTTTACTTAAAAGCCATTGTCCAATAATTCAAATGAAGGTAGCCCAAAACCCGGCCCAAATGGAGTTGCCAAGTGTGTCATTCTGGACCCTTGATCTAATGCCTAATCTATGGTGATGGGCCTACTTTCTTAAGGCAGTTGGACGGTCATTCTGTAAAAAGAATTCATTCGGTTTCCTTTCTAAGTGAGAAATATTCTGGCTTCTCTATTCGTGCGATTCATTCGTCTCTCTTCTCCGCCTTTCTTCGATTCTTTGTATAATCAATTAAAACTCTTGGTTTAATTGCAAATCTTAGTGGTTTGTTTCTGTGTGATGCTTTGATTATACCTTGTGAATAGTTTAGATAGGCTGTAGAGATTTAGTCCATAGAAGTGGCTGCTTTGTGCAATTCCTTGTTAGTGTTTGGGTTCATTTGTACAGACGGGTACAATGTATTCTTTGTGAATTTCTGAGCCCCTAATAAAATCGATATTACTTTGTGTAAATTCTTGTTCGAGTTCTTGGTGAATTCTATACTGCTTCCGTTGCGATCTTGAGGCTCCAAAACCTTTACAACAATGTTTTTAGTCAAATATATTTCAGTGAAGGCATGAAAATGGCTCGATCAACTTTAACAATCAAAACCGGAAATATTAGTAGATACTTTTTACACAAGATGTTAGTGGATATGAAGAACATTTCTGAAATGCGATATATACGAACCCTGAACGTCTTAGAATTTTACGATACAAGTGTTTTCACATTTTTACAGTAAGGTCTTATGGATACTGAAACGTAGCCTTAAACTGCATTATGCGTGCAAGAAAACACAAATATGTCCAGTTCTCGACAGTTCTTAACACAAAATACAGAAAGAAAGATGAAAATATTTTAGTTCAATGTCTTGCCTTGTTAGAAATATTGCTAGATAACCAGTCTAGGCCTTCATAGAGTCCTTCGCCTGAGGTTGCACACGTACTCTGTATGTGCCTGCATTGAATAATTCTTGTTTTACTCGATTCATAATCAGATAAAGCTTACCAATTAAATTTCTGATGATTTATATTCGTTTTTTCAGTTAGAGAATGTATATACTGAATACAAATTATTACATACCAACGACGCGGATGCAGGGCTTGAAGGCCGAGCTTATCAGTGATTTCAGCAGCTCTAATGGCATTCGGGAGATCTTGCTATAACCGTTTTTGTTCTTCACAACGGTCCCGCAATTCATCCTGAAAGCGTGGATAGTAATCCAAGGAAACAACACAGAAACCAACCGATGGGAAATCTTGTCTAGAAGTTTTGTAAAATGTACAAAACTAAATATACCTCGCTAAGCACGCGATGGAGTTCATCTCTAGCTTCTGATATTCTTTCTCTGTCGTTACTATCCACAACAAATATAAGTCCATGAGTGTTCTTGAAGTAATGCCTCCATAAAGGCCGTATCTGTAAATCAACGAACAGATGACCAAATATTCACTTTCTATATTAACTCGGGCTGTTTAGTGTATATGGTAGCTTTCAGGATAACAACTGCTTCAAATCTTAACTATCATCATTATACGCGCTTTTAAGTGGTAAATACATTGAAATGCTGCTTAAAAAGCTTTATCTTGATAAGCAATTTACTTCTATATCGATTAGGGTGGTTCTTATAAAGCTCAAAGTACCTTGTCTTGGCCTCCTACATCCCATACCGTAAAACTCACCTTCTTATACTCTACTGTCTCCACATTAAAACCTGATACATCAGAATTTAGCCTTTCGAAGAAAGATAGCAGAATGTTAAGATTATTTCCATAATATGCTTTCTCATTTAAATGAACCACAATAAACCGAAATGATTGATTAGTAGTATTAGTGGTGCAAAAAGGGTTGTAGAGGGTAGAATTTCTAAGTATGTTATTATAAATATTATAATCTTTATCTCCTTGATTAATAGGAAACAGAAGTCTCATAAGCTGTATGANAAACCGAAATGATTGATTAGTAGTATTAGTGGTGCAAAAAGGGTTGTAGAGGGTAGAATTTCTAAGTATGTTATTATAAATATTATAATCTTTATCTCCTTGATTAATAGGAAACAGAAGTCTCATAAGCTGTATGAATTTGTTTTTTTTTTTTTTTTTTTTTCTTTTGGTTGACGTAGAAACCTGTAGCCGCTACCAGTGAGCGTGCACTGGGTAAACCTCACTCCATGTGCAATAGCTCATAAACCACACATGAGAGATAAACCGCACTAGGCAAGTTCTGTGCGACGGGCTAGACCGAGGAAGTGTTGGTAGGGGATTCGAACTCGTGACATTAGGTCTCTGCGTTCACCTGCTCTACCAACTCGACCATACCCGAAGGGGTATATATGAGGTTGTTCTTTTGATCTGCTTACAGACCAAGTTAAAAGCTGAAGGAAAAAGGAATAAAACAGTGTGGATGATTATTGCAGATACCAATTGTAGGAATTGTAGTAACAATCTCCCCAAGTTTCAACTTGTACAGTATAGTTGTTTTGCCAGAAGCATCAAGTCCTACCATCAGTATCCTCATTTCTCGCTTGGCAGAAAGCATTTTCACCAGCCGGGATACGGGCATACCCATTGCTGCAACCAAGGCAAACAAATTACTTAACAGAATCTGCACATATAGGAAACAAACACAGATTAAATGAATTTAAGTGAACTCACCGGTAGAATAGGAAGAGCCAAGAATAGAGAGACAAACTATAACAGACGAGTTGAATTCGTCCCTGGCTTGATATTGAATCCATCAAAGTTAGATATGGACTAAAGGAGCCAAGGATAAAAAAAGAATAGGATTCTGATATGATCTAGATGGAATAAAGGCACAAATCTTGTTCTCTTTTTTCCATTTAGAAATGGCTCCTTTTCATTTCACTAAATACTCATTTTGCATTGTGTAGGGACTTACACCAGAGGCCATGGCTTTCTTAAGGGCACGCAAATCATTTTCTGATATTAAACATAACATTCTTAAATAAATTGCAGAAGGGGATATCGCCATCAGGAAAATTTCAGATTATTCCATTAGCAACAGCAATAAAGTATCATTTTCATCAGTGGCTATCAAAAGATGTTTTTGACCAACTTACAAACAATGGCAGACCGTCAACTTGATTTTGAATATAGCTTCATAATTTATATTATTGGATATTATTACGTGAGAAAAGAAGCTAAAATCTTGTAACATTCTAGTTCAGCCCATTATTACCTTCGTACATGTGAACTCGAGATTTGTTGAAAAATTCCACAGATCAAAATAATGTTCCTGGTATAGATTCTGTTGTTTGATTGATAATTTTATATAATGATGATATCTTTAAAGATTGTTGCAGAACACCAAAAATTCATGATATAAAAATTAAGTACACAAGATTCAAAAAATAAAAAAAATTAACATTTACATTTACAAAAGTATGTAAAAAGTGCTCTCAGGACTAAAAAGCAATAACTGGATTCATCTGATATCAACAAGTGCTATATATAATCAAAATTAAGAGAGTGTTAATTTATAAACCAAATAACAGTTACCAAATGGATTACAAGAAAGTATTGGATTGTGTAAAGTTATTTTCCTGAAATTGCTTCCTTGGCAGACTGGAGGGTGGATGCAACAGAAGCGGCAGCATTTGTGAGGACACCACCGCTGGTGTTTGAGGCCGGTGGCTGAGGATATGTCTGATGAATAACCTGCACTGGCTTCTGCTCTTGACCTCGCCCTGCTGATGACCGGAAATCGGTAGTGTCCACCTTCTTCTCATTTAGACATTGAGCACTCCCAGTTTCTATGACCTGAAACAAAATTTACAACAATCTGGGATTAAAATTTAACCTCTATTCAACGAAATCGAGATGGAATGAATCTTCCACGGAAATTTCTCATCTTTATATTAGTTTGATTTAATTCGATGAAATCTAGATGGAAAATTTTTCCGCAGAAAAACAAATATTGTCACGTAGAACATATTTACATTAGAAAAACATAGCAGAGGTCCAAAAGTAGCACCTTGTTAGCTGACGCACTCATTTTGGTGTTATTGTTGCTGTATGATTAGTTTCTTGATACGTTGAAATGGTCATCTGCTCTATGGCTTATATATTTTAGGATATTTTCTCCTAAGATTTTGGCTACAGAAGTGGTCTTTCACTTGCATATTGCTATTAGTTCGGTGTAGTTGTGGAGAGTCAAATCCCACCTGTCAGATTCTAACACGCTAGAGAATCATCCCATGATATAATATATTTTATTTTTTTTTAGAAAAAGAAAATTGATCGCTTTTGTTCATTACAGAATAAGTTTAATGAGCATTCATTCTGTATTATGTTCAACATGTGACAATTTTCGTCATGTGTGAGTAATGAATATCACTCCAATGATGGATGGATAACAATCTGAATAAACAAGTGAGCAATAAGTAACTTTTGTATTCAATAAGTAGTAACCTAGAATAAATTTAATGGGTATTCTTTCGATTAACTTGATAAAAGAGTGAAACTAGGGTTTTATTATACAGAAAATACGTATCTTTCCACCTTTCGATAGGTTGAGATGGAAAGTAGAGTTGAACCAAGCCAGAATTTTCGATC
Organism: Fraxinus baroniana; assembly: GCA_903798355.1. NCBI lineage: Eukaryota > Viridiplantae > Streptophyta > Magnoliopsida > Lamiales > Oleaceae > Fraxinus > Fraxinus baroniana. The sequence goes on along the minus strand of CAIGRO010231483.1, from coordinate 5,934 downwards.
TCCGATAAAATAGGCTAAATCCATCATACCGATATTTGTCGCCATTTCTAAATTGCATATAAGGGCTTAAGCGGGAGTTTCTCGCTTTTGAAATGGTAAAGAAATTTGGGCTTTGCAATTTAGGGCTGGGCCTATTCATCATTTTTCAGTTGGACCTGCAAATGACTGCGCACTTTATAAATTGACACAAATAGCACTAAATGGAAGCAATAAAATACCCCTTTCAAGTTTCAATAGAAACGTTTAATTCAACAAGCCTATATTTGGTGTTGATAAATATTAGTTTTTTAGTAGATTTTGATAAAATCAATAAAATGTATGATTGAAAATTAAAAAAAAAAAGTTATGAATTCCATTAAATTTGTGGTAAAAAATGAATTTGAAAAAAAAAATAGAGTTTTAAGAAATATGGGTCATATAGAGGTTTGTGGATTTACTAGTAAAAGAAGAAGTCATTTTTCACACAACATTAGTGCTGCTGTTGTTCGTTTTCATAACGGATGCAGAATGAAAGTATGAATTAATAATAAACGGGTCTTGTTCGTAACATACAAATGGGTGTTGCTCAAATTTCGTTCGAACATATATGAGAAATATTGTAATCCACTATATATGCAAAACTGAAATATATATTCAAAAATAATCGTGGGTTTTCAAACCCTTAACAATATTTAAAGAGTCAAAGCGAACCCTAATTCGATAGATAAACTCAAACAGAACTAGAAAACAGGAAAAACAACGAAAATACCTTTAAATTGACTCACAACAACAAAAAAAAAATTGTTAGAATAAACCCCTAAGCAACTGACCTCGAAAAGCTTGACGATGTTGGCCATAGCCAATCACCACCCTGGAAAAACTATAGAGAACTGCAAAACTTTTTCGAATTGTATTTGCTCGGGTAAATTTAACATTCGAGTTAAAACTTATGGTGTTTTCGTAGGCCCTTTTTGTTTTTCCTCATTTTCAACTGATTTATGATTTTCCCTTCTAACTAGTTTGCATTAGTAACAGTTTATATTATATGATTTCAAATTCTTGACTTATCCAGATAATCTCAATAGTGAAAATATTGTAGACTAGTTCATAATTTATATTCTTGCCCCTACTCAAGAGAAGAAGTCTCTTTATCTCCTCATTTCACTTGATATGGATTGAGATGTGAAAATAAAAATCAAATAGAAAAATATGAAAGTATTTTTCGACTAAATGTGAGAACCTTGTCCATGGTCAATATTATAGAGATTTGCAAGTTAAGATAGTCAAACTTTAATAGTATTTATCGAAGTCAAATAATGTTTAGGACTTTGCTATTTGTACATTGATTTTGTAATGTCCAGTCGGTTGCATGTTAAACATCCAACCCGAACCAACTCACACGTAATGTTTATACATTTATAACTCGATGTGTGCTTGTTGGATGAGTGTAATATCTCACTCTGATGGCTTGATTTGTGCTATTGAATGATTGGAATGGACATTTTTATTGTTAGTGTGTGTGATGACTAAAGTTTAGCAAACTTAAAATTTGACCTACTAACTCGCCAAATATCTATAAAATTTAATATTTATTTTCTTAACTAACTTGAACCCAAAACCAAATCAATATCACAATGAACATATTCATACCGAATTAGTTTCGGTTGGTTTGGTTGTTGCAACGTGATTGAATCGATGTGGACATCTATGCACCCAAATCGACTTGGACGATTTCGTGTCGAGTAGGCCTAAAATCGACCCAACTTCAACTCCCTAATATTGATCATCTACTCCATACAATGTATAACTATTATCTCGATTTATCGCTATTTTTAGTGGAAAAGACTCAATCATTAGTAGTACGAATAATTTACAAACGGAAAGACATGACATTATAGGTACCTTTCCTATCCGGTTAAAATTATTGGCAAGTCTACGTTTTCTCTGGTCAACGATGGCTCAAGAAATTAGACTTTTCAATAATTTTTCTCATTATGACAACTTTACTCAAATCATACCCTAATGAAATGATGCATTGACCAAGAAGGTTTGGTTATAAAAAATTGTAGCAGTTGCAATTATTTGATTATTGTCAACCAACATTATGAAAATTCTTGATGGCCATGTACTGAGACAGAATCATACCACCTTATCAAAAGAAAACCTTATAGAATCCATTAATCGATGAGGAAAATGATTTCAATTCAAAAAAATATATTAGGAAAAGGAAATATGATATATAATTCTATCGCTCGACTAGTATAGTAATGAATGTTTGACGAAGATAATATAGGATCTTAGAGAACTGCAAAACGAGCGGATAAATCTATGATCAATTATTCTAATTGATAACTTGAGAGCATGTCAGTCAATCATTCATGCGCATCTCTACAATTGGGTCCATCTATCATTTCTAATGAACATAATGGTATGATGAAGAAAATGAACTGGTTTGAATCCTCTCGAGTGCTTGAAGGACCTCTTTCATGGATGGTCTCTTTTGTGGGACAGGAGATATGGAACTGTATCCTAATTTTAGTAGTGCCAAGAAAGCATCCTCTTTTCCCTCCACGTCGGCTCGGATCGGCATGTCAGCCATCCTCAACACTTTTCCCTTCTCCTCAACTGATGATGTGGTAGCCCCGAGTGAGAAGCCCGGACCCATTTCATCTGAAACAATGATTTTACCTGTCAGCAATTCAAGCAACACTACACCAAATGAGAACACGTCCCATTTTGGGTTGGGTTTGAGACTTCGCAATGACTCCGGTGCATGATAGGGCGATACGCCTATAGCACTTGGACTGGGGCTCGGGGTAGCGCCACTAGCAAAATCTTGGAAGCTTTCACGAGAGGCTGTGGACCTCTTGCTACCCAAATGCCGAGTCGATCCACCAGCCTTGTAACTGTTATCGCCAGTTACAAGCCTTTCGAGCCCGAAGTCTCCGATCTTGGGCTCCATATCAGGGCCAAACAGAATATTGCTGGGCTTGAGGTTGCCATGCACATGCTTCTTCTCATGGATGTAACACAGTCCACGAGCAACGCCTTTTGCTATCTTGAGCCTCATTTCCCATGGTAAATGACAAGGTGAAGAGCCAACTTTCCCTAATATTATAACCCAAAACGCGCAAGTTAGCATTTATCATGATGCCATTCATTTCAAAGCTAGTCCTTTTCAATGCAATTGACCACTACAAATTACAAACCGACATTTGGCGCCTTATGCTTGGCATATTGCGCTATCATGAACCATGGGCGAGGTTACAACAACTCCACCGTCTAGACTTGGTGGATTGCTGTAAAAGCCATGGTTTCAGTTACAACAACTCCACCGTCTAGTCTTGGTGCTGGCTCACGTTAGCAAAAATGTACTCTATCTTACATTGAATTGCATCAAAATATGATGTCTTAATCGTGTTTGTGCCCAGTAGTCATCAAAGAAATGAGCTAAATTGAGTATCTAATCATGCATATTCTTAGAAAAATAACTTAGGGAAAATAAAAAAAAATAAAAAAAATTCCTCCTGGTAAGAAAATTGGTCACAAGAACAAAGTCAGGGGACTTACTGTAGCGTGCATTAGCCAGGCTGCCATTGGGAACAAAATCGTAGATGACCAGTTTCTCATCAGTGCCCCAATAGAATCCTCGAATCCGAACCAAATTGGGGTGCACCAATTTAGAAATTACGCGAACCTGATTATGGAAATCCCTGAACCTCTCCACACCATTTTCGCCTATTCGGCGGACTGCCAATGTGGTGCCATCTTCAAGAACTGCCTTGTACATTATACTAGACCCTGATGCACCCAAAATGTAGGCTGAGGCCTTAAGCAAAGTCTCTAATTCTAGCTCCTTTTCGCCATCGACAGTTACAAGTGAACCATTTTTCTGTTCTTGGGGTGGGTGATTTTCTTGATCTTCGGAAAGAACCTCGTTCTCCTTGCTGTCTGAATTTGGGATTTCTTCATCCTCGGCATGTCTCTGTTTCTTTAAACAAGTCCATGTTCTTAACCAGTTGTATTCTTCCTCGGAAGATGAAGAAGATGCCCAGTCAAACTCTTTGGCACTTTCTGCCTCTTCTTTTATCGTATTTTCTATGCTTTTCCTTTTCTTCAGATGATATACGTGCATGAAAATCAGTGCTACGATTCCAATTCCAGCCGCATCTCCAATTACTATTGCCAGGATAGTTCCAGTCTTAAGCCCACTTTTTTTTCCTTGTGGTGGACTTGCGGTGGTGCCGACTGGTGAAGCAGTTGCCGGAGTTGAGTCTATGGTCTTGGGTATGGCGGCGATTGCTGGTGAAGAGCCTGGTGATGCTGAAGCATTTGGTGGAGTTGCAGTTGAAGATGGAATTGGACAAGGATTGCTCAGTGGCTTCCCACATAATTCAGGATTGCCGGAGTATGATTTGGTGGCTTGATTAGAGAAAACGTTGGACTCTGGAATTGGACCGGTCAAATTATTGAATGAAAGATCTATTGTTGCATTAGAAGGAATTTTGGTGGCAAATTCCGGTGGGATTTCGCCGGATAGTCTGTTAAATGACACGTTAAAGTAACTCAGATTATTGCCTCCAAAATCTAGAGGTAATGATCCATTGATCAAGTTGGAAGACAGATCTAAAACTTGAACTGAATTAAACCCACCAGGAAGTGCACCAAAAAAATAATTATTCCTCAAAGAAATGCTAGTTAAATTCTGAAGAGTTTTTAGATTTTCCGGTATGTTTCCGGCAATGGCATTGTCGGAAAGATTTAATACCTGAAGATTCTTGAGTTTTCCTACAAGCTCCGGCAGTGTACCAGAAATCACGTTGTTGGAAAAATCAAGAACTTGAAGCTCAGAAGCGGTAAAAAGAGAGGAGGGAATTGAACCATTAATAGAATTGTTGGAGAGATTTAGATTTCTAAGATGCTGCATCATACCAAGAGTGGCTGGAATTGAACCAAGAAGCCCTGAATTTGGAAGAGACAAGCCCGTGACACGTAAATAGGCATCGGCAGATCCTGGAGTGCCACAGGTAACACCATTCCACGAACATGGTATTTGATCATGGTAATTCCAGCTCTGTAGAGCACCAAATGGATCACTCAAAATACTGTATTTGAAAGATAGCAAGAGAAGCCCGTCATCGTTAAGCCCGAAACACTGTGCTCCAAGGAGAGAACTTATGAGAATTCTCCACCACCATAAATGGATGAAATCAAAACTTTGGAAGGTCATGATTTCTCACAATGATCCCACATTTCTCTAAACACAGAGAGAAAAATTTGACTGAGATTTATGATGAGAACTAGTTTAAAATAATATATATATACCAATGTCCCTCAGTCACCAATATGCTCTCTTCAAACCTTTCTGATGGGATAAACATAAAAATAATGATGGAATAAATGATAATTAATGCTCTCATCAATACCATTGATTTTAATCAGTATTATAATCAAGAATGCAGAGATTAGTATAGGGGAATAGCATCTTTGCTAGGTGACACAAAGGTGGAGTCAAGGAGTTTTGCAGCATCCTCCTCACAATCATATTGACTTTACAAAAGGACACTTAGATTATTGTCATTATTGGTGTCTTTATTAACATGGGATGTCACATTACAGTAATCCTAAGATTTCATGTATTTTAGATCTGAGGTACTAAAAATCTGACTGAATTTCAGGAATTAAATAATAAATTCTTTACATAATATAGATTCACGAGACAGATTACGAGTATAAGGTGTATGAGGTCAAAAGTATTACAACTTTGTAACATTGGTGGGCTGTAGCCATCATCTCATTAGAGTCCCAAAAGTCCTAGTATACATGAATTTTTATTGCACACCTCGAGTCATTGGTCGTTAGCTCTAACGACCAATTAAGTTCTAGATTCAGTAAATTTTGATCGACTATATACATATTTTGTTTGACTCGTTATTAATTCTATACGACAAAACG
>CAIGRO010231413.1:0-12958 GCA_903798355.1 Fraxinus baroniana | reverse complement strand
TATCAAGTACATTTTTTTTTTTTTTTTAAAAGTATTTTGGGTTGTATTGAATTATATTTTCATATGTATATATTTTTTATGTTTTAATGCATTTATATATATAACGAATTATATTTTCGACTATTACGATCGTTGATTGTTTAAGGTCAACGATTACGCTGTCCCGAGTCAATGGTCTCCGCCCTGGCTGGACCGAATTCTTGGATTCGCCCCTGCATGAAGATCAGTCAGAACATTAGTTCTCAATAAAATCAAGTTGAAGAGAAGAAGAAAAATTCAACAACTATGTACATTTGTCGTATGTTGATGCAGACTAGGATGATGCATAGTTGACAAATCACAACAATAAATAAGTTTTATTTTCAATAAATTCTGAGTTGATAAATCCTTCACCGCTTTGTTCATTCAGAGCTACATACCAGATAGGTCATTTTAATTTTAGTTTACTATTTCCTTTTTAACTTGTTCAAAGGATTGAACCAGTCCTTCTTGTATAAAATTATAATGGTTAATATTAAATATAAGGTATTATGGTGGATTAAGGTAGATACACTGTATTTCTTCTTAGCCGACCTAAACCCACATCAATCTCCGTATTATCTTATACGGTTGATAATGCAAATGACTATCATTTGAATGAAAATTTTAGAATAATAAACGCCTTTATCCACCATAATATCGTCTACTTAGTACTATCCATTATACGGTTGATAATACACCTAATTTTTGCAAGCAAAAACATGAGCACGTGTATAATCTTCACTAGCATCCTGTTTGAACCCCATTAAATAATAATGCATTTTGGAATAGTAGATTGATAGAGAATGTGTGATTAAAAAATAAGGAAAAGTTTTAAGTTTGCGTATGATATTATTTTATTGAAAAATGTGTGGTTAAAAAGAAAAGAAAGATGTATTTTGAAAAAAAATGGCAATCAAACAAGTACTAGGTGTGGAAGTGAACACATGTGCATACCTAATAATGGTGTATGGAATTCCGGAGTCAGCTAATTATTGTTCTGCCTTTCTCTTCCACTGTACTCAGTAGATAAGTTAGGGTCTATTTGATAGTAAAAGTGGAATTTGGATGGAAATAAAATAAGTTTCAGGAAATTGAATTGCCTAGAATTGTTTTCCTGAGAATTGTCAATTAATTGTGTTGATTGGTATAATTTTCCACGTGGAAAATATTTAAATTTTGGATCTTTTGGTGTTCGTTTAACTTTGTTTTTCATGAAAATTGTTCCATTGCCAAAAAAAAAAAAAAAAAACCCTGGAATCAGATTTCCCACCTATCCAATTCCTTGAAAATGAGGAAATAATTGCCAAGAAAAAAAAATCCAATCAAACAATCAAAAAGTGGGATGGAATTGTCACCCTATCAAATAGGGCCTTAGTATTTAGTGAATTTTTTTTTTTTTGAAAATGCAAAGTAGTGACATATAACAACTGGCCGTTATAAGGACATTTTCTGCTCATTATTTTACACTGGAGTTTCCACTTCCATTTAAGATGTACCCATATGATGTTAATAAGAAGTGAATCCATACAAATAAGAAAGATTTTTACATTTCTTTTCGTTTCAAGTTTCAAATAAGAACACTGGAGAACCATTTTTCCCAGATTAATAAAATTAATTGATTGCATGAGATGCAGTTGTGCGCGTATAAACAACCACGAGAAGGGAGAAAAAATAAGAAATAAAAAGTGCCAAAAGTAAAATGTAAGTGGAACGATTGAAATGAAGGGATCCAAATGCAACCCCGCGTCACAAGGGAAAGGCAGTGCAGTTGTTATACAAATTACAAACTGTAAAATTACAGATCTAGAATTTTGAAGAACCATTGAACAACTAAAAATCCCAATAGCACTCAACTATCGAATCAACCACTACACACCCAGATGATCTATGCAGAAACCAACCCCAGCCAAACAAGTAATCACTAAGCTACTTCAATGAGACTGAAGGATTCGATCACCCAACTAAGAGGCCTAACAACCACACTGATTTCACGAAGAAAAACGACTCAAGAAACCGATTCAAAACATTTACTCCAAAACATGCCAGTATTCAAAAGAGAAATTTTACATTAACAGGAACACGAACGGTTAATACTAATTCCTGCCTAGCATGTGTGCCAAAAAAATTACTATCACTGTCATTGAAAATTAAATTAAAGAGTACTATCACCGTCATTGCACAAAACAGCTGTTGCTCTTGTTGCCTCAGCAACTCTTCTTTTTCCTGCCCTGGCCGCTCTCAGCTTTGACGATTTAGCCTCATCCATATGTCATAATTCGTCAACCATTTCTTCAAAATTAACTTCCTCGGTTGGCACATTAGATGCAACGAAATGTCTATGTTCATGTTGATCACCAATGGGCATTATAACTGCTGGACCAGGTGTAACACGATCCGATTCTATTTTGCGTGCAACCATGGGTGTTGGCGTGAAATGGAAAGAAGTCTCGTGTGCGATGTTCTTTGCCGAAGATATACTTTTTCCTCCGGCGGCAACCATTTTACCCTTGCATAGAAATCAGATTGCATTGAAAAATAGTGCAGCACGTAAACCGAGAATTAAAAATAGGGTACAGGTTCAAGCACAGGATACAGGTCAGATACAATGAAGGTTGATGAATTTTGAATGTGGCATTGGTGAAGGTACAGATATAATGAAGGTTGATGAATTAGTGCTATATGTCAACTTTTTTATGCATACAATCAAAATGAATTGTTTTCTAATAATCCTTTAAGAAGATCAGATCTTTCTGTGTAAATGAATGAAAACTCTTGGAAGTATTCCTCAGGCAGAGAACTAAAGCTAGGATTTTACTTGCAATTTAGCCCTCTTTTGGCTCCTATTATTTGGTATTATAATTTTTGGAATAGTTTTTTTTAGAATAATTGGTTGAAAAAGAAAGAAAAGTCCTTGTAATATTATTTTACTAAAAAATATGTGAATGAAAAGAAAAGAGAGAAAAATGTATTATAATTTTAATGGAGGCCACTTAGACTAATGTTATAACCAAACAAAGCTCATGCTGGAACAGTTCCAAGTCTTTAGATATACACAAGCAGCCTAAAAACACGTCTTTAATTCTCAATAATTACAGGAAAAAAAAAAAAGAAGAAGAAAAGGAAAGTGTACAAGAGAAGCTATAATATTCAAATTACATATAAAAAATTTAAAAGCAAACACATAATCAATTTCTAATCTTTGGCCTCCACTGTCTTAGATTCTTGACAGTCTCAATATTTTACTGTAAAAAATTGTTTTGAAATTACCTTCAATTGGACCCCCCATGTGCACGCCTTCCTCGGTTGAACGGATGTGTGGGGCCTTCACTAGTGGGGTAGTATTGATTAGGGGTTAGGGTTTGGAAAAATTCGGGGCTTGCGAGATTAACTCTTTGTATGTTCCTTTGCTCCAATAGGGAGCTGCCATATGGCGTTTTATCAACAAAGTTGTCGAGCTTTTCGATACAAATGAATAATTCAATATTTAACGTGCCAGGTGTATTAAAGGATTTCATTTGGTGACCAATGAAAAAAGAGTTATGAACTACACTGGATAAGTCATGACATATAATTCAATGGCCGAAAACATTTAACTCAACGAGCCAAGGCAAGCTAGAAATAGTTTAAGCCCATGTTTGGTCTGGGTTAAAATCCGATTTTCATTCTAGTCAAAGTCAAACAATCAATATTAACCACATCTTTCACAGGTCCCACAACTTTCCAATCACACATTTCAAAAACTTCTATCACAATCTACTAAAAAATCTAATTTTAATGTACATCAAACACCTTCTAAGTGTAAGTGCACCAATTCCTTTGCCTTTCTCATCAAGTCCCTTATTCATTATTTATTTTCTTTCTGATTAAAAATAATTTTAAATTATATAGCGTGGAGTTTTCAAGAAAATGATCCACCAATTTGGAAAACCAAGTCAATCTCCTGTAATTCACAAGAAGGTAATTGGAGCAAAACGTCCCTACCTGTGAGGGTTTTTGTTGAAAACGTCCTTACCTTTCGTTATTTGGCGCAGAACGTCCCTACCTTTCACATTCTTTGCGCTGAACGTCATTTTCACTAATTTTTAACATAAAATAACCAATATACATTCCTATATAAATAAAAGAAAAATAAAGAATAAATTGCATTCTGCTCCTAAACTTTTTTAAAAATGCAAATTAGTCCAAAACTTATGAAAATGTTAAAAATAACAAAAACACACTCTCTATTCTCCACCACCTCCCTCCACCACCTCCACCATCTGATGACTACATCTACTCTTCTCCACCACCACAACCTCCGGACATTGGTACCAACACAATCTCGTCAACGCCCTCTATAATTCCATTCCAAGAATTCCCCATATTCCCAATCATTCTCCATATCATCCAATAATCCGACAGAAAGCAGCAAGCAAAATCAGCTACTCGAAAAATAGGCAAATTGCTGAAAGTCGCACCTCCGACTAGCAACAGGATCGCAGACCACCACCATCCAGTTGCCCACACCCAGACGACCTTAGACATGTGGCAACTTATCCAATAGGTTCAATTTGAAATTGAAAATAATGCAGTCGTCACTATCGCGTCACGCACTGAACTTGGCTAATTCTGGCGTCGTCTCTCTGACCCATGGAAGCGGACCACTCCATTCAGCACCCTATCATCATGGCAAAGCTATTCCACCCATGATCTTCTACAATTTTGTCTGGATTCGTTAGAATTTCAGATCGGAATCCAATCTACTAAAAAATCTAATTTTAATCTACATCAAACACCTTCTAAGTGTAAGTGCACCAATTCATTTTGCCTTTCTCATCAAGTCCCTTATTCATTATTTATTTTCTTTCAGATTAAAAATAATTTTAAATTATATAGCATGGAGTTTTCAAGAAAATGCTCTACCAATTTGGAAAACCAAGTCAATCTCCTGTAATTCACAAGAAGGTCCAAAAAGTGGTTTCTTTTTATTAGGTTAAATTTACTTGTGACCACTCAACTTTATACTTGGTGTCATTATGATCACTCAATTTAATTTTGCTTCACCATGATCACTCAACTTTATACTCTATATCACCATGACCACTAAATTCAATTTTATTTAACCAAAATCATTCAAATTCATATAACGTTTCACTATAATCGCTCAATTTCATATAACATTTCACCATGATCGCTAAACTTTTTTTTTTATCATTTTCATTAATTTTAAAAGAATAAAACAATAACTTTGCATTATATATCAAATAAATTAAAATAAAAAACTTTTTATCAAAATAAAATAAAATAAAAACTTATAAAAACTTATTTTTTTTTATAAAAAAAAAAAAGTTACTTAGAAAAATAAAATAAAATAAAAACTTATTTTAAAAGAAACGTTTTAAGTTTGTTTTTTTAAAAACAAGTTTTTATTTTGATTTTTTAAAATTTATTTTATACATATAATGCAAAGTTGTCGTTTTATCCTTTTAAAATTAATAAAAATGGTAAAAATAAGTTGAGTGACCATGTGAAATGTTATATGAAATTAGGTAGTCATTAAACGTTATATGAAATTAGATGATATTAGTGAAATAAAATCAAATTGGATGGTTATGATACTAAGTATAAAATTGAGTGGTCATAATAATATAAAATTAAATTGAGTAATCATGATAACACCGAGTACACCAACGAGGTAATATCTTTCCACAATGGCCGTTGACCATTGAAAAAAAAGAAAAATTATTAAACTCAAATAAAGCAATGAAGATCCATTTTTACCCTTCACACGATTTTGAAGAGAGGGGAGAAGAAAACACTGTAGAGAACTAACGACCCATACGGCTAAAACACTAACGACCCAGACCAGAGATCGCCATTTCTAGACCACCGAACCGTTTGGAATCCAGATGGCCCAATTCCAAACGCCCAGTTAACTGGGATCCAGACAGCAAACGACTAGGCCGTCTGGAATCTGCACAGCCCAGAAATCGTGCTACAGGGTTTCTAGGTCGTGCGAATTCCAAACAGCCCAGTTGTCAGGAATCCATACAGTTGACTAGGCTGTCTGAAATCTAGCGGCCCGATCCACTTGGAGTTTTTTTTTTCTAATTAGTTATTTTAATTGTTTAATTAATATTAGTTATTTAATTTAATTATTTATTCAACATTTAATTTTAAATTAATTATTTTATAAGTTTATCAAATATTGAATTTTAATTTCTTTTTAAATTTTTTTTATCTAATATTAATTATAGTTTAGTTTTTTTCATGAATTTTTAATTATTTATTTAATATTTAATTGAAATAAATAATTAGAAATTAAAAAAATTAAATAATTAAATATTGTATAAATAATTTAAATAAATAATGAAATATTCAATTAGCAATTAGTATATATATTACATAAACAATTAATTTTTTTTTGTAAACAACTTTAAAAATTCACAAAAAAATATTATTTTTATAAAATTGCTTATTTTAACTACTTATTTAAATTTTATATTTTATATTATATTATTTATAATTAAATAGTACATAAATAATTAAAATAAGCAATTTAATTATGAATTCTTCTTTTACAAACATAAAGGATTTAAATTATCTATTTTAAATTAATTATTTAAAATTTTTATAAAATATTAAATAAACAATTAAAATTAAAAAATTAAAAAAAATTATATCTTTTTATTTTTTATTTAATTTGTTTATTTAATATTTAGTTACATAAAAGAGTTTATAAATAATAAAATAATATTTAGTTTTTTTAATTTTTTAATTAATATTAATTATTATTTCAATTGTTTGTTTGACATTTAATTTTAAATATTACATAAATATTTTATTTAATTATTTATTTTAATTGTTTATTTAATTTTAAATTAACTACTTTAATTTTTTATTTAATATTTAATATTTAATTTCTTTTTCAAATTTTTTATTTAATATTAATTATAGCTTAATTTTTTTGAATTTTGAATTATTTATTTAATATTTAAATGAAATAAATAATTAACAATTAAAAGTAAACAAAAATATTAAATAAAATTGAATAACCAATTTAAATAAATAATGAAATACTCAATAAAATTTTTAAATAAACAATCAATATAAATTTTACATAAACAATTAAATTTTTTGTAAACAACTTTAAAAATTCACGAAAAGTATTATTTAATTATAATAATAAACTATTAAATAAACAAAATAAATTGTTTCTTTTGAGAAATCGTGTCACAATAAATTATCATAAGTGTTTGAGTCGTAGAAGGAAATTTGAAATTGTTTTTTCGATTTGGTCTGGATGGGCGCCCAGGCAAAATATTTGCTTTCTGTATTGAAATTTAGGGTCGAGCGGCGCTTGGGCGGGTGCCTAGTACACAGATGGATAGCTTTCAGTTTTTTGGTCATAATGTTCAATATCGATGTCCGATTGAGATGATTCAAGATGCGTTGAAAAGCTAACTCAAAGGGCTACATTTTTACTTCATATACCATCTTCCAATTCGATTGTTTTCCATGCCAAAAACTGGTCTCAATATGAGGCTAAAACCTGGTGCAACATTTTCGGCTTGAAAGTTGATATGTGATAATATTTTTGCCATATTTCATCCCTTTGACTCATTTCTTCATCCAATTGACCTCTAACACTCTTGAATCTTCATCTCAAGGTTGGAAGCAAGTTTAGAGTATTTGTTCTTCAGTCCCTGAACTTTCACTTTCTTCCATTATGGTCATTTTTCACTCGTTTCTTCCATTTTTCACAATTTTCACCCATTTGCAACCTTAACCCAGATATAGAAGTACTTATTGCATTTAGGCATCAAATAATCATAGAAACACAAATATTAATGGGTGAAAAACGTAACAAATGTGCTATTATCAATTAACCATCTAGAAACTAATTAAAGTTGACTTGTTTCTTTAATTAGTATAATTATGCACGTAAGTTCAAAATTAGTTAGTAAACTACGTATTTTTCAATTATTGTCTAGGATTAATTGGATATTAAAACCCAACATTTATGTGTGTACAATTAAATCTTACTTTGAAAATAAAATCCACTCACAATATCCACGGCAAGGCAAGGGGTGAACAAGCCACATCTGTCCATTGTGAATAGATTGACATCAATTTAAGTAGAAATAAAATTTGGACATTAATACATTTAAACTTATCTCCTCGGATTATACTAGCTTATTGAAGTACGTTGAAAAAATGTTAGTAATAAAATATTTAGATAAAACTACGACAGATATTTTGATTAATGTTAATTGATAAATGTCATACCTGAATTTATATAGTCTTTGAGGTGTCAACGTTTAGATAATGGAATTCACTATGGAGTTAAAAGAAACAATTTTTTTTTTTTTTTAATTTAAATCTCGACACTTCCCATTCGATTGCTTTTTTTTATTATTTTCTCTTTAAAAAATCTAAACTATCAGATTATATAATTCAATATATACTTAAAGCGCAAAGATTTTGAATTAAGTCTCAACGCTAACCATTTGAGTGCTATTTCCTCTTTTTTCTTCCTTATTTTTAACTATGTATCTTGGGGAAGTTTGGACGTGTATATATTGTGCAAAACTTCACGTGGATTAAGAATGAAAATAATAAATAACATATAAGATATTAAATTACCTTTTTTTTTTTTTTAATAAGGGGTGTCAATTTTAAGATGATACCTAATACTCAATGCGCACAACATTTTTAAACGAGAAATTCCATCTGTCTAAAGTTGAATGGGTATCAGATTTCACATTGGTGTTCTCAAATAATGACTATCTTTTGGAGTATGTTAACGGTAAAATCTTAGATCGATTAAAGATGTAAACAACAAACTAGGTCATGAACCTTTTAAGATGAAACTCCTATACTCAATGAGTACATTTTTTGTTTCTCTCCTTTTATTTACTTGTGAACGTAGGTCAAGTTTTAATTTCGTAACTGTTCTCTCTTTTATAAAATCTTATTTGGTGGGTGTTTGTGGGAAATTCGCAGGCGTACGAGATCGTTGACAAATAATAGAATTGATGAATTTGAGAGTATCGTCCCACAGAGAATAAATTCAATTCAAATTTACTAACATTTTATAGGATTCGAATTACGTAAACAAAATAGAGTTTGATTTTGTTTTATATTAAATTAATCTAATAAAGCGGTAAAAATGTGATTTTTATCAATTTATGGATGAATGTATTGGATCTCGAATCCGCCTATTGCTAACTATTTCAATTCTTGATTTGTAATCTAGTTACATTCATACATTCTTGACAATCGATAATTCTATTGCAATTCTTCTCTTTTCTAAGATAAATTAAATCTATTCTAATCACGATCCAAATCTATTTCTAGTTTGAATTCGAATTATTAGAACACATTAAAATTTTGATTATCTATATGTTTGTAAGCATGATAAATGTTAATCTTAACATCTATTGCTCATATATTATTCTAAATTTATTGCGAGTCTCACAACACTACAACAAGCAACTAATTATCTAATTGGTGGTCAATCAATTAAATAAAGCAATGAGTATACAAAATTAGTCAAGAAACTATAACAAATAACAAATAAGGTTTATCTTCATCCAATACAAAAACGGCTCTAGCCTAACATGTTAAGATATAAATTACAAAATGAATAACAAAAAAGTATCACACGGACCATGAAATAATTCAAAGATGTTGATCTTCAAACCCAATGTTGAATTCTTTAAAATTTTGATGTAATTGATCTTCAATTCCTTACCAGAGCTTGATCTCCTCTCTCAAAATATAATATTTGACCCCTTGTTCATGATGAATTTGATGATAATATTTTATATGAAGGGCAAGAGATTTTTTTTTTCAATGTTTAGCCCTCGTTCTCTATTTATAAGAGCCGAAAATATTTCAAAATAGATCCAATTTGGTTCCTAAAAGAGTTTAAATCGCTAAACACACCGATATAACTACCACGAGCCTACCGTAGAACCAAATGGCTCCTGAGTTGGGGAAAATAAGGTATCGTGTGCGCCATGAATTTTTAGGTCACAATTAATAAGTTTGTCACAAATAACCAAATAGTTGCTCACATACACCAAACACCCCACCCCCACCTCCGATCCCGATCTACCACCAATACTTGGCCACAAATCAATCAAATAGTTAGTCACAAACACCTAAATAATTGGTCACAAACACTCTTCATCCCACCCTTGCCACCATACCACTACCACGACAATCGCCACAAACACCAATAGTGCCAACAAAAACACCACCCCCACTACCAACAGCATTAACAACACTAATAGTGCCAACAAAAACACCTTAGCACCAAAACATGAAAAACCACAACAATAGCAAATCCAACAAAAACCACCACCACAGTACCACCGGCACAAATCATGCACCACTCCAAAAACCAACAAATCCAACAAAACCAACACCACTACACCACCGTCACAGATCACTTGTAGAGTTGCCGCGTACCAGATCGAGTTAAGCAGCATCGATGGATGGATGAATAGTAGATTTGGAACGAGCATCACCATGCACCAGATCGCGGCATACCAATCAAATTGTGACATCATCCATTGATGAATCTACGGGGTTGCTCTACGGCTTCAATTCAAGTGCAACAGTGATTTTTTCCATCGATCCTGCGTGCGGAGACTCTATAAACGCCACCTTGTAGGTGGCCCTATGAGAGAAGATTGAGACGAAGAAAGAAAATTCAACAAGCAGCGACTATTTTCCTATCATCACCAAGACTATGCATGTGAGAGGAGTGAATGGGGGGAGAAAGAGAGAGAGGATGTGAAATAGTTTAGGTTTTGTAGTGGGCAGGGTGGTAGTGGTGGGTAAATTTTATAATATTATTATAATTTAAATAATACCTGATTTTTGGTTAAATAAATTTCACATTTGATTTTTGATTTGGAAGACTTAAATACCTGTTAATATGTCTTTTCCCAGTTGGATTTTTACGTAAATCTTATGTTCTTAATATTTTATTTCATATTTCCATATTATCTTATTATTCTCTAACAAATTGGTATTGTAGCAAATTGGTATCGCTTTATTCCTAACAAATTGTATCAGAGTTAAGGTTCGATAGTTCCTGAGAGTTTGGTTTCGTATTAGAGCAATGTTTGATCGACTCAGAACGATGTTTCATTGTTTCGGGATGCAATTATGAAGGTTGATATTTTGCTTTTAGATCACAACAAGATTTTTCGTTCTGACAGATTTTTGTTTGGACCTTAAAGGAGAAGCAATGTAAGGATCAAGTTGTGATAAAGGGCAAGGAATGTCTGAATTATATGTTTTGGAAATTTAGGTGATCACGTTTGATGCAAGTATCACTAAATTGAAGAAAAATATATTAGACCAAATGAAAGGATCGACATGGCTAATTTGATTGCTTATGGTTTGATAAGCATTGACATAGATATAGTTCATTGTGATCGGGTTGCTCATGGTGTGATCTTGATATTCTTATTGCTCATGATGATAATTCGACAAAATCTGGTACCCAAGGTAATCTTGTAGTTAGGCAATACTTGGATTTAGTTGGCAGTTGCTGAATTTGCCTTAATTGGACTTTGTGGAAGATGTGGAGTAATTTGGTATAGTGTTTTGTTTGGAAAATTTTGTTTCCATGCAACAAAGTTCATGTCAAGATGAAGATTTGTTAGAGTTCAGTTGTGACTCAAGTTCTCTTGAGAGTTGGTAGTATGTCTTGAAGAAATCTTGAAGAAGTCAACGACGTTTATGGTATTTTTGGATTCCTACGCCAACTCAAATACTCTGTTTTGGTTTTACCTATTGTAATAGGACTTCATCTTGCACTAGGCTCGTATTTGTATTAATTTTTTAGTATGTTAAGGATTCTTGTATTCTAAATATATAGTGCATTATACATATTTAATTGATTGACTCAGGGAGTGATCTTGGGAGATCCAGGTTAATAGAGAGACACTCGTAGATATAGATATATGAGAAGAGTCTTGTGAGATCTTATACAACATATAGTAACTTCTGTTAGAACGTTTCAGTACTGGATACCTGATTTACACACTGAATACCATATTTACAGTTTTAATACCGTATTTGCAGTTTACCGGATTGGCGCATATCGTATATGCGGCTTATCGGATTAGCACATACCGTATATACAACATACCTATTTGCATTAAGCTTAGATATCGTATATGCACATACTGTATATGTAGTAGGCTTAGATACCATATTTGTAGTAGGCTTAGAATATAACAAATTTAATAATCTAGGAGATTTGAACAAGTAATTTGAAAAAAAAATGAATTAAACATCAAAACTTTTAACTCGAGACCTGTGTTACACACAATTTCCTTAAAACATATTCGTCCCCTCACCGTCTGTACTTGATGTTTAAATCGAGTGGTCATTTCCCAGGATACAACGGTAAAACAGTAGAATCTGAGCACCACAGATTTTACCCCGGCGAATTGATTCAATATCCGAACAATATCACCACCAGGAAAAACGAAACCAGAAAATTTAACAGAGACACAAGACTGTAAACTATGCAGATGCAGTATGTTTTTTCATATATTTGAATTGTAGAAAATGGTTCTCTTATGTAGACCTTGAAATCTATCCATTAATTCATCAGTAATAACCACAGGAGTTTCAAATGTTTCTGGAGTTTCAGAAACCAAAAGTCAGTACCAAAAAGAAAAAAAATTTCAAAATGTAGGCCCTCCTAAGGGGCCAATTTTTGGTCAATTCGATCCGACATTCGTGTGCGTAGGTCACGCTCTCATACGAGTTCAAGGTCTAAAGCCTATGTCGGTCCGTGATTTGCACCCACTGCACACGCACGTGGAGAGAACTTCTATGCTACACATGATTACACCCTTCTAAAATGTAATCCTATATAAAGTGATTTTTGCTTTCCTTATTTTCCTATGTGGGACAACCATTA